>VYZW01029966.1:35722-103266 GCA_013401315.1 Balaeniceps rex | reverse complement strand
GTAGCGGTATGGAGCCGAAGGTTGCAGAGTTCCTTCACCATCAAACTGTATCTAATATTAAGGCTGAAGTTTCAGTGTCTAAAGCAGCCAGTAACATACAACAAAAGAATGCGAACCGAACAAACAACTACGTTCAGCTGAAGAAATCTGTCAATCCCATTTCAGACTCAGCTCTGCCTAGAGTGCTGAAGCACACATCCCATTTGTCACCTATGGGCAAGGTGTACGAAAGACAGACACTTGCTAGAAAGGCACGTGCAGAACGTAAGAGGGTTGTATTGAAGCCCGCGGAAATTGTTTTGCCTCCGGTCATAACACCATACGTAAGCCCGCAAAGAAACAAACCCAGGACATCAACTCATCATTCCTCTCAAGGCGGGACTGGAGCAAAGGGTCCTCGTGGCAGGATACTTCCAGCACCTCTGTCTGTAGTGGTCAAGCCAACTGTGCTTAGCCATCCCCAACCATGGCTGCAAGAATCTTCAAACTTTGCCCTACCTTTAAAGAAAAGGTAAAGATTCCTGCATATATTCATCCATACACTTAAATTACAGTATATCTTTATGCAGGATAATCTTGCTGTGGGAAAGAGATATATTATGGGATACATGGAAATATCCATGTTAGATAGCAATGTTAATCCGTTAATCACATTTGAAAATGAATGCAGCTCAGCTGCATAAGGCTGATAGACCGTTGGGGGGGAGTGAGGTAAAAAAACTATAGCTTCTTGCTATACACTTTAAAGTGACAAGTTCAAGCATACATTTCCGTGCCCCCCACCCATGACCTGCATAGATCTGTAGGAATACTCAATTTCAATTTGATTTTTTCAAAGTGAGACTGCATTTTGTAAGTGGCTATTTTTCTTTAGAAGTGCTAGATACCATTTTCGTGAGTTACCATTTAGACTGTGACACATGGAAGGTAAGCCTTGCACAGTAAGCCCGTTAGTTCACCTTTATTTCTAAAACTAGATATGAACTTTTGTACAGGCAACTGGCCAAGTACACTAAAGCCCATGCACAGGCTTTCTAGTACTTACTCCCTTGGTTTCTACTCAGGTGTGCTTCAAAATATTAACAGTGAAAACTAGATCAAATATTCTCATGCTAAAAATAATGAATTGTCATCATGATGTCACGCCAGACTATGTCACAGCTCATACCTGCTTTTCACCAACTTTCTTAACCCAAGCAGTTCTTAGTTGAAAAGAGCTGCTACTGCCAAGTAAGTTGTTTTTATAAATGTTACTGCTAGTCAGCTGAATAATGACTGAACACATAGTAGTTTGTCTATCTTTGGAAACAGCTGTGGGCTTCTACCCTGCTCCCGTTTGCTAGCAAATATAAAATAGCTGTAAAATATCTACAATTGTCTTACAACCTGAGCAGTGGATAAAAGGGACACACAGAGATACTTTTAACAAGAATCTGATTTAGTATTAAATATGGCCAGTATAAAGAAGGAAAATGGCAAACTGGTGGAATGACTGTAAGAGGAACCTCAAGAATTGTTTTTATTTAGGTTATACTGTTGTAGAAATGAAACAAAGACAGCATAGCAATATAGAAGGGCAAAGGTACCTGTGGCCCTGAAAAGAAGTTTTCCTCTAAGCAAACATTTAAGATATCTGGTAAGAAAGAGTGTTGCCAGTAGTGTCGACAATATGGTGTAGAATCTGACCTATTTGACCTATACCTGAGTCTGGATTTAGACCCATCCAGAGAAAAATGTTTTAACATCTCTATTTTTTTCCTCACCACACCAGTCAATGTAGCTGGATCAGCACTACCTTTAGAAGAAAGGATGTGAACGATACACCTGCAGTGTAGACAGCGGGCTCTTGTTCATCAGATAAATATTGTTGCTTTACTGAATCAGTGAAAATTTCTTTTAGCATTTTAATCTGAGCCAGCTATCCTATTCAAAGGCATATCCCTGTGAGTAACCCATGCTCCTTACCCATCCCAATACAAGGAAGAACTCTGCCCTCGTTTCTGAACAAGCTTGTGTGGATGGAACTAGACCTGTGTGCATGCAATGTATAGCACTGAAAGCAAAAAAAAATATCTTAGAGGAGGAGAGATTCTACACGTTAGATAAAGGAATGGACATTAAGGAGATTTGAGTTTTTTTCAATATGGTTGTTAAATGCTTAAAATAAACTTACAAGATTCTGCAGTTAGAGAACTAAACTCATTTTTTTAATCAAAATCTGTATCACTCATTTATTAAATGTAATTAAAATTACTTCTAACTGAACATACATGTGTCTGGGCTACTTACGTAATACGCATCATGATGTCCCACAGTCGGCCTCGTCTTGCTTCCCGGAGTTTGAGTCTTTGAAACGTTATGGAGGCTAAACCAGTTAGAATCTTGATGTCTTACCAAGAATATCGAAGATTTTGGTTCTGCAGGTCACCAGCTTACTTTGTATGCACCAACCATCACATGGTGGCAACATCTGGGGCTCACTTCAGATGGCTTGTAGGTAGTTGCCTGTATGCCCAGTTAAACACTCAATGACTTTTTACAGTAAAGCTGTATCTTATGGAACTAATTTTCTTTAATCCAGTTATGGATTTGTAATTTTCAACTAGAAACTGTAGATTTCCAGATACAAAAGTGTCCATTGTACTGCTATTGCCTCTAAACCACCAGTATGTTTTTCCCTCCCCTCAACCACAGTTTGGAACAAAAGAAAGAATTTCCCAGTTTCATGGACCAGTAACAGTTGAGACAATCATTTTATGCAGCTAAATTTATTCTCAGAACAGATTACATTTAAATGTGGAGAAGTGGTCAACAGCAGGGAAAATAGTCCTTTTCGGTGTCAATCAGGTGCTTTATGTAAGACTGAGCTCTGCTAATAAACAGTGGGTGTGATTCCGACTTTCTTCCTGCGGTTAAAATAAATCAAACCTGCTTTTGCTGACTGTACAGCACAAGTTTCAGCAATGTATTAATTAACCTGCCCAAGAAAGGAGTAATGGGGTTAATGGTAATGCTGAAAGGCTGAGCCCATAGTAGCTGTTGAAATAAGAAAGTTTTCTTTTCCATGGGTGATTTACTAACAATTTTAGATTCCTAGTTAAATCATCTATGAAACTCTTGATAAAATTAAAAGAAAAGGGACGTAAAACTCTTAGTGACCCAGAAGCGGCATAAGCTATCAAGATACTCCACAGCTTTCCTTCCTCTGTCAGGAAAGGGCGTACTGTTTCAATAGGTCCAGGTGACTGCCCACGAAGCGTATGACTACCCACTCATTTTACTGTGAATGGATTCTGTGCCCTTCCACGCAATTTTTGTTATTCCTGTTTAACCAGCCTGCAGGTGGCCTCCGTAGCCTTACATCTCCCACACCCCCTTGCTCCCCTTCAAATGGAACAGTCAGTGGCTTAAATAAAACCTACGGCCAGCACTGCAGATTTCAAAAGAAAGGCTTTTATCTCTAGTCCTTGACTGAATATAAATCTCCTTGCTTCTGCAAGGGAGCATATTAATGACATGACCGACGTGTGATACTTACCTCTAACTTACTACTTGCATTGAAAAAATTAAGAAATTAGCTTTGCTTTACATGGTTTTTCTACAGACTTCAATAAAAATGTGACTACAAATAATTACAAAGCTTGCCTTTTTTTAGGCAACCTACAGTATACAGACTGGAGAATGTTACAAGCACATGTCGGGTAAAGACAAGACATCAACATAATAATGCAGAATATTTCAGTAAAAATAGAATAAATAAAATAAAAATATTTTAAGCTGTATTTAACAGGTTAATTTAAAATATGGCATCAGACATACAAGGCATAGTGAACATGGCTGCCTGCCTACAGAATCACTAGGTATTATAAAAAAATGCATAGATAACTGAAGGGTCGCTATAATATCGACTAAAACAGTGGCAGTTGCTCAGACACACATACCCCGTACATATGTTTTTGGCCATGGCAAAAAGAGTGTTTTAATATATTGTTTAACAAAAGATAACTGGGCTTTGCAATATTAGGCTCCGATTCTGCGAACACCTGGGTGTGTATTTAATCTTTTGGAGAATGAGGAGCTCTACTGAAGCAAAAAGGCCACATGTAGTCAGGCCATTAAGCACACTACTTAAATATTTGCAAAATCAACAACATTTTGTTAACGGACACAAAACTCTTAAAACATATATTGGCAAGCGACCTACGGCTTTTCAAATACCTTTCTACCTCAGCCCCTCCTGCAATTGCACACTTTGCTAGTGAAAGCTAACTAGATGTTCGTGGCCTCGACAACGCCGACGTAGAAGAACCTTTACACTGCTGTTTGCTAAGTGTTGGTTTAGTTTAAAGAGAGTCTGGATCTCTCTTGGGGAGAATCAGCGCTGTGCAGATGCAACTACAAAATTTAATTATACTGTTTAAAATTCACTGTTGTAGAACAGTTGCAAATCCCAAATCCTGGCGTTTCCAGCTGGGACTTTAAAAAGACACCGTCAAAGTATTTTCTGTAATTTAAAATAAAATAAAGTCAAAGTTTGAATCACTAGTACGATGATGAATAAGGAGACTTTTCTCTCTCAACTTCACGATCCTACCTAAAGGTGCATTGTTAGCCACCACATTTTGAC
This sequence comes from Balaeniceps rex, assembly GCA_013401315.1. Lineage (NCBI taxonomy): Eukaryota > Metazoa > Chordata > Aves > Pelecaniformes > Balaenicipitidae > Balaeniceps > Balaeniceps rex. The sequence continues at coordinate 98,639 of VYZW01029966.1, read as the reverse complement.
AGCAGTCATGATAGGAAGTGAGTTTTTACACTGCTCCTAGCTGGGGTCAGTGCTAGAAGCGGAACAAGCACGTATGCAAGCCACCACCTCTGTGCTTTGAGATCGGCTTCGTGGTCAGTTGAAAGCATTGGTAGTGCTAAAAGGGGTGGGTTTGTTTGCGTCCCTCACCTCCGGTTCTCCCTGCCTACCTGGCATAAGCAACTTCTCCTCCAGCTGTACAAGCAACAGGGCTGGTGCAAAGGAGGTAGCAGGAATGTGAGCCTCGGGGTGGAAGCGGTTGCCTCAGTGCCTGGGGTGCAGAATCACGGTCACAGAGATTTGAGATCGATGGAGGATCAGCTCTTCAGCGGGTATTTTAGCGAGCTAAATTTAATTCAATAGTTGCATAGCTAGCCTTCACCTGACACTCGCCCATACTTTGTGCTGGATTTAGTTTAATGATTTTTTTCTGCATTTTTCACTGCAGAAATTTCTTGACTCATCACTCTTTTCCCCTTGTGTTCCTAAGTTGCTTTGCCCAGGTGTTGCCGTTAATTTCTTTCAAGAAGGAAATAAAAAGAGAATAGTTTGTTTATAACAGTCTCTTGCATAGTAAACTAAAAAAAGAGTTCTTGTAATAACAGCCTTGCCAATGTTCTTTTAAAATTACAGTATGACCAGAGGTGCAGACTTGGGAGACAGTTACAGTTTGGAACGTATCTATAAACGGAGGCAAAACTTTTTTAACGCTAGTTAAAAATATCTTTAATGTTCCATTTCCAAAATCTGTACCAATCTGCAGGTCTAGACAGAAGATGGCGAAGGGAGAGACTCAAGACGCATAACTGCATTTGAAAATTAGCCCGAGGTACAATGTTAAGGGGCAATCCTGGGCTGACTTTGTCAGGGTCTGCAGTAGTGTATAAATCAAAGCAATTAGATGAAGCCTTTGGAGCCAAAGCATTGAAATCAAGTTGTACCACCTGAAGCGCTATCCTGTTAGAAAACAACTCTCTTCTTATTTTGTCACAAGAGCATTAAAAGAAATTTCATGGAATTTTGTAAATAACAAGAAACATGGTTGTTCTTTTCGTGGCATGTTAAGTGTTCAGCAACAAACTCTGAGGGGAAGGGGGAATTGTGCAACCAGACGCTGAATTGAACATTTCATCAAACACTTGTATGGAAAAGGTATGGAATATTTTAGTTTCTGTAAGAGTTGTAAGACAATAAAATTACTGACTAGTTCTTTCTTACTCCTGATTGGTTTGAGCCCTGCATGAAACAAAAGGTATTTGTGATGAATTAGTGACAGATCTAGGAGAATAAATTTAACAGCCAACAGTTGCATTTGTATGTTTAAAGCTGAAAAGCTTCAGTGGATCACCCTGCAACTCAATTACTGAAAACACATCTGGATTTTTCAGCATTGGTTTGGTATTAAACACAATTCTTCTCTAAGACCATAATGTATACCCAGGAGATGAAATAATGACACCATGATTCAAAAGCATGTCAGGGAGATGTTAAAGCGGTTGCTAGACCAATGCTGACAAACAATTTAAAACTAACAGGTGTAGTTCTGTAAAAAATAAAACTTGGTATTTAATCTACAGTAATTCAATGGTAGCTAATACTTGGTACCTACTCCAGTGTTGAAAACAGAGCAAAGTGCTGTAGGATTTAAGATTGGTTTGTGACAAATACAGCTCAAGACGGTGAAACTATCAACTCGGGCATCGTTCACTCCAAGGACTTTAGCATGAGTTCACCGGGAGGGACGTGGCCATATTCTTTTTTTGTGTGAGTTTAGGTAATGTTCATGTATTTACAGTCAAACAGACCTTCCATCGCTCATGATGTAACTCACTGACAGCAAAAAAATTATTCATGCTTCTTTTCATATCACACGATGGTGGCAAGAACAAGAGAACATGCTTGTCTAACATTGTTTCGATAAGGGTAAATTCTCTGAAGACAATCATCAGCAATTTGAAATGGAAGGCCAGACATCGTCAGTTCATTTTCCTTGGTGTCGCTACTGTTATCTTCAGTTAGATGTTAGGAGAATCTTCTCTCTTACATGGCTATGGCATCTCAGTGACCGGGCGTTTCTGTTTCAAAGTGTCAATGAGGGACAACACTCCTCTTTTTACGTTAGTTGTAACTCTTCTAGTCACCGAGTCTGCAGGAGGTGGGGGCGGTCGAACTTTCTGTGAAGGAGGTCTGGCTACTAAGCACTTCTGATACCGTAACTGCAACAAAGCAAAAGCATTCTGCAACCCTTACTGAATCCAATACTGTCACAGAGCATTTTAAATACACTTTTTGTACTTTCTCATGAAATACAGTCAAACCTCCATTTTGGCCGTGACAAACAGCCTAGCTGAAGTTAATGGGACATTGGTCTGTCAATCTCTGGGCAGAAACTGTTCATTAGCACACGACAGATACTAAATCATACGAACAGCCCTTTGAAAACTGTAAAATAAGTTTTCTGGGTTCAGCTATTCTTGAACAAGGATTATTTTCACTACATTGTCACTGGATTGTATAACACAACTCCGAGCAAAATGTTTTTCCAGCATTAGATAACTTGTGAAAGAAAAGATTTCTAACTTACACAGATGTTGCAGAGGTTAGGAGGGAAGATGATTAAAGGGGCAATGTTCACTAAATTGACATTTCAAACTTAAAAATGTTTGGGTTTTAGTTGATTAGATATGTCAGAATCCCAATTCCTATTTTTATCTGTTCGTTCTTTCTTTTTCTGTCTTGAAATTAATGTAATTGCAAATTTGGAAAGACAATTATTTATGGAGGCAGTGAAAAATCTAAGTGCTATTAGGTGCCTTTGAAGAAGGTCACTTACCATACAAGCAGCCTGAACAGCTTCTGATACATTGCCTGCATTTGGTTCGCACCAAAACACGTGGCACTCAAAATGCTGGTTTCCTGTATCCATAATGAAGGCGAACGTGTGAACGTCCTTGCCTACTCCCATGAAGGACAGGAACCGCACACGACACTCCACCATGACTTCCTCTTCATTCTGGTTATGAATCAAACGATTGATTATTACTATTGGATATTCTGTGGAGCTTTACTTTCAATTTTAAGTTGATTAAATGGCGGGGGCACACTGATGCAGTTATTGTGGAATTCCTTTTTATCTGTCTGCAAAAACCCAGCATACTCAGGCCTGGGCTGGATCTCCCCTTCTAGGCTACCACCAGAAGACCAAGGCTTTGAGCGTTAGCACTGAGCATATTGTGCATTTTAAAAGCTGCTCGTTTTTGTGAAGAAACAAAACAACATGGCTATCATGATGCCAAAACATGGTCCCCTATCACTGGTATGTTATAGAGATGTTGGTTTAGTACCTCATCAACAGATGTATATAAAAGACATTCTTTGAAAGTTTCATTGTATTAACCTCTATGGAAAATAGAGGACGAAAGGACAGTGATGTGAAACACAGATTTTAGTATTACTCCTGGCTTCCATACCAAGAATAAGGTAAATACAGTTTAGAATTTAGGATTGCTACTTAGGGCTTAACCTACAACGTTTTAGGCTCAAAATTCCTAGAAAGGATAACACTGAATTTGTTTTAAGTATCTACTGGATACTTATAATAAATTATTTCTGAGAACATGCTTGGAATGGTAAATAAAGCTGAAGCTGATACAAGCAGTAAGAGCCTCTGCAGATTCGGGAAAGAAATAAAATGCAAAATAAACAAATGGATTCTAGTGTAAATTAACTCTTTCTAATAGTGTTTCTGTGTTCCTGGTTTTCAACACTCATATTACATTAAATGCATTTTAAACAAGACAGTCTGCCTTACTCTTTCACTGATGACTGTGACAGTAGCATCAGCAACATTCATGGTAACTGGCATCCAGTCTTCTTTGCTAGAGGAAGCCATTAGACTTTCAATGGCACTGTTCAGAGTATCCATTCCTAAAAGAGAAGAGAATGCAATCATGAAAAATAAATACATGAGTATAAGTAAACAATAACAAAATTTTTATTTTCACACAGTAGTACAGAAAACAGATTGTTTTGGACTCCTTATTAAAATTAATTTGATGCTGGAAGGAAGGGTTGTGAAGTTGGTTTTCTTCATCTGCAAAAACAAACCAGGTGCCTCTGGCTTAGAAAAACCAGGATAGCATCTTGTCTAGCTGCTGCACCATTTCAGTTCTCAAGGGCCCTTCTCATTAGTAGCAGAGCTCATATTCAGAGACAGCAGCAGAAAGAAATTCTACCTTCTTGGCAGCTCCCAAAATACTCTGGTTGCAAAACACATGTTCAGATGAGGCCCTGAATATTAGATGTCTTCATGCCTGACCTGTATGACTGAAGTACAAGAGTTGCTACCCTTCGAAAATCACGCATTTACACTCAGCTAGCCAGAGTCCAGTCTTTAGGGTTTATGCAAGGTACTTTGGAAGTCACTTAAGTGTTACATACCCACAGGTTTAGCTACAGGTAGCATGCCCAGGTACTGGACGTGGAACTTCTGTACCAGTTCCGTCTTTGGTGTTGGGAAATCTACTGCATAGGAAGAAAAATCAATTTTTGTTAATCAGCACTCACAGCAGGGAAAAGCACTTTTATTTCATCAATGACATAAAACAGTTTACCCAGTAATTGTACTCTGAAGGTATTGTATTGATTAAACCAAATTTTTACTCCTTCTGACAAGAACAATGCTCAATAATTTCTAAAGGACTTAGTGATAACTTTGCATCACCTAATTCTTGGTCTACGCTATGAATATATATTGCTGGCATATTAAAAAACCAGAGAATATAGATTAATGTGTCTCTGAGACATACAGACCTAAGTTTCACTGCATAACTACGTAAAATCTGGAATCTCTGTTAATATGTTAAACACAGTCTACAAGTAATCAATACTACTGTCTGAGCTGACAATTACACAAGTTGATGTATGGATTAGGAGTAAGATATTCAGTATAAACTGGTGGATCTAGAAGCATATAATTTCCTGTAAAGCTAACACAAAGTATGTTTGTTCTCCTGGAATATTTTCAAAATAGCAACTATTAAGCTATGACTAATAAAGGCATGCAAAGGCAACTTTCTTCTCCCATGCAGCAGAGTGTGCAAAAGACCCTTAAGTCGGATGACAATTCACTTGCACCCTTCCCTTGGAAGTTACTAAAATAGATGCTGAAACCTAGGAGGAGTCCTCCTACAGGTCCTCTGAATCCAAGTGATTAACTGGAGTATATTCTGTTTTTAAGGAAGATTTGGCCAATTTGTGCAGTCTCAAGTCAGGAGGCATCTTGATTTGAAAAGGACAATACGTGCAAGTAGCCACACGTAAGTAAGACTGCGTTTGCAACATTTGTATTTCAAAATAAGAAAGGAAATGCACAAGTTGACATAACTGAGCAGGACTCCATTACTGACAACATAACCAATAAAAATGTTTAATGTAATACAGTAATAGGTTACAGTCAGATACAGTAATGAAAAGACAGGATTACACTCCTGATCTCTGCACCCAACATGCTCCATTTTGGTCAAAAGCAGCATCAGAAACAAAACATATCTAAAACAGGACCATCCCACAAATACTAGCTGTAACACACAGTACCTTGCAGAGGAACATCAAGGGTGACATTTGTCCTCTCTTGCAATGAGCTGCAAGCCACAGCTTTAGCATTCTTCCGTTCGGCCATAATCTGAAGAAGACAGTGATAATACAGCATTTTTTTAAAAAATATAGTACAGTAGCAACTACAAATATAAATTTACTCCTATTACAACCCTAGTTTCTGAAATCTGAAATGTCAGAAGCTACGTGACTAAACAGGTTATTCTTTTTAAATAACAACTTTGATTTCCCTCCAGTTTATTCACTATTCCTTAACTACATAAAGAACTTAAGTGGTGTCTAAGCCTAGATGAAAGATAGATGGAGGAGGAAAAAAAATCCTCTGGCCATTTTTATCAACAGCAAAATTGCAGTGAGGAGTAACATAGCAAGAAATATAAATATTTAACACACAGAGAAGAGTGTTCATTATTCATGTTCCTCTCTGATCTATCTTCTCCTGTGTATAATTTTTTCCTCCATTTTTATGTTTCTTCTGGAATTAAAAATCCATGCAAAATACAACCTGTTCTTCCCCCAAAATGTATAATATTAACAAAAGAGAAAAAAAAAAAACACCACTTCAAAATAACCACTTCAGATAATTATTCCCTACAAATATACGACTGACAAGGGACCCAGGAAAGCTAACAGAGGTTTTCCAAAACTCACATAAGAAGCATTGCTATCTGCTTCTTTGCGCTATCACTGTTAATTGTAATTAAGCTATAAAGATAACTGGTGTTCCAGCAGATGACACTTGGTCTGAAGATGCTTCTAGCAAATTTCTGCCCCCCCCCTTTTTTTTAGGTTTTATATTTTGAAAGTATTTTCTGCTACAGGCACACATGATAATATTCCCCTGTGCAGATGAAAAATGATACACGCTAGCTTGGGAAGAAGCTCTGACTTGGCAAAGAGGTCCAGTGTGTCAGTTAGCACATGCCAAGTGCTTCCCTGAATCAGGATTACAGCTATTGCTGAATTATGAAGGAACATGCTCTACTTCAGAACACTATCCTGTTCTATTCTGTGTTACTATTAGCTATGGTTTAAATGCTTAGTTGCTTTCTTATCCAAAATTAATGCTGAGTTTCATGTCATAGTTACATATGTGACAGCTCTACACCCTTTCCCTACTCCCTGTGTATATCTACCGTGGCATTTACTTGATGTTGACCTTACTGGATAAAAGCAGCTGCAGTAGGGCCCGAATAGCATGTTTTTCCCTGCTAGACTTGCTGGAAACATTGTTGAGAAGTGAGAGTTGGAGGAGAAACAGGAGGGACGTAACAGGTCTAGGCTTCTCCAGTCAGCCACTGCTCCAGTCCCCGGTGCTAAGCTTCACCAAACACAGCCTGCAGCTCCCCGGCCAACCTGAGCAGCTCCCCAAGTCCTGCCACCCGCGTTTCCTCTGGCACCCCAGCCTGGACAGACCTGCCAGGCTCTGCACAGTTGCTGGGCTACCTGCTGCCTCTGCCTCAGGCAAATCTCTGCTGTCCAGAAGGTTACAGTAACACACACTGTGTAAATGCCTATGTTGTTTGCACGAAACATCGCAAGTTCAGTAGCCATGTCTGCAGTGTTGCAAAAATGAAAAATTTTTAGACTATACAACTGGCTACAGAGAGGAATTTGACATCACTGATTCCATTCACTAACGTGAAGACAAAATGTAAAAAGCAAATGACAGGCATACAGTAAATCAGCAGAATTTTAAAAACTGAAGCTTTTCTAGAAGAGCTGTGACTCACGAGGAGGGACAAGTTACCCAGGGATAACCAATAAGGTTATTCATCTCCACAGCCCACTTCTTCTGTGGTGCAAACTGACATGTTTTAAGGAAAACCAAAATGAGCAGCATAACATTTTTAAAAAGGGGATGCAGCCTCAAATCCACCACAGCTCAATAGAAGAATAAAAACCAGTTGCAAGTAGATTGGTTTAACTGCCTCTCTGTAAAGCATTTCAATCAGATTTGCCTGCTGTAAAGGATGTGCTGCCTTGCTACTGCTGCATGAAATGACCGTACAGAGGACACTCATGAACTGATCATCCAAGAAAACCAAAATTGATAACCAGGCAATGGTGGCAAATCTGTAAGGTAAAATGACTGAAAACAACAGTCCTCTCCAGTATTACAGACAACACTACCACAAGCAGGAACTAAGATCCTTTAGTCTTTGTAACTAGAGTAGCTTAAACCCCCTCTTTTCCCTGATTGTGTTTTTACGTGGGCAGAGTAACATTAGCAACTATTTTCCTGTCTGTCCTGCAGGATAATACCATTGAATAATACCATTCAAGCAAGGTATGTTTTATTTATGGAGTTTAACATCACCATTTATTATTAATTGAAGCTGTGTGTTCTTTTTCCATTTTGAACCCGCAGCTTCTTTATTATTCAAGAAAACCTTCAGTCTCTATAAGCACTTGTCAAATCAAAAGCACATACCATCCTCCTCAAATCTAAATGCTCACCCCCCCATTACTCCCATCCATTCGCGTCCTTTCCTTTACAAATTCTCTACACTGTTTCTCATTGCCAGTGATATAAACTAAACTAACACTGATTGTATGTATTAGGGTCAGGGACCTCTAAACAGACGAATGCAGCTGACTTTAAATCCACTTGCCTTTGAGCAGATTTCGTGTAAGCTTGTGGCGATGGCTTTTGCGGGTGTGTCACATCGAAACACATGACATTTCAGAATTCTTGTGTCTTTGTCTCTTGCCACATAAGCAAAGTCTCTGTGTAAACAAAATAAATTGACACATTAGAAACAAGCAAAATGAATTAAGGCATTGGAATCAGTAGTATCTCCAAAACAGCAAGTCCTACTTCAATTTAACAGGTGTACGTCTCGGCTGTCAAAGAATAAAACACATGCCTTAGACAAAGCAGATCTACAAATGTCATAAACTGCATACACATGAAACACATATCTAAAGTTTGGTGCTTAATCTATATAATTAATGAGCTCATGACAGTTTCCTAACCCTGGCAACTTACTGAACTTACAACCCGTAATTCCAACTGCAATTCTAAGTACATGGGAAAATTTACTCAAATATTTTATTGAAAATGAAGTGGGGAGAGAATTACAAATTAAGACAGAAAACACATGCAGCTCTTAAATGCTAAAAAGTCTGAGAAGCAGCATACAAGATTCTAGTTAGAGAAAAATTGTGTTTCAAAGGACTGTATGAAGTGTTTAAAATATGCAGATGGTAATTAGAGATCTGGCTGCATAAGGGAGATTTGAACCCGCTGAGCTTTGCTCACACTAATTGGCCTAAATTTCTGACCTTATTTTTTCAAAAGTTAAATAAAGCTGCCCTACAAAAGAGATTTTTGCACTGTACTGGCTAGTCACCACAGCATAGTATAGCTTTCTAGCATGGGTGATGGAAGTGCCAGGATTATGGTTATTTGTTCTCAGGCTGTTTAAGAGCTGGAGCTCTTCTGAAAAAGTCGAAGTGGTATACTGAGCTGAGAAGAAGCCCGACGTTGCCTGGTTGCCATCCTTGCTACACCAGACTCTCTGCTCCCTGGTCTTGCGCCTCCGCTTTTTCATGTCCTCTGAGCAACCACAGCCCAGTCCTACTTTGTGACCCTCCTGCTATCTCCAGGTTTCTTTGGGACTTTGCATCCCTAGCAGAGCTATGCTGAGTAGCTGACTAGAATGGGACCAGACAAGCGAAGCTGGAGCTCCCAACAGCCTCTTATGCCTGAAGTCTCTTTTCAGCACCTTTCCTCTTTACACGTAAATAATTACCAGCGAGATTCTAGCTGGTGAAGATACAGGAGGGATATTCCTAAACCAGAGGTTTTATATACAGGAATACTTCAGTTTATACTAAAGTCTGTAAAAATCCCCAGCAGAGTTTAATGTAGCATGGGTTGCCAATTTCTTCGTTCATTGTAGATGCCCAGAGAACCGAAGAATTTTGTACTGAAGTTATCCAGGGAGAACCAGAGACTGTGGCAGATGGATCGCTGGACTTCCAGCTCTGTATGAGATATGAACATTGTCCTGCAGTTAAGTACCTTACCTGTATCTAACTCAGCAGCACTAGATTTTGTCATTAATGAGCCCTTGCAATGAAAGGGGCAGTTGCCCACAGCCTGGGCTGCTCAGTGACAGGCACAGGTTGTTCCTCTGTTTAACTGCTTTGAGACCTGAAGCCTGATGAATAATACTTAAAAAAAAAAACAACACAAAACTATCAGGAGCTGAGGTTTAGAAACAATGCCACATGACAGAACCGTGCAGAAACACGGTGAAGCTGGAGGCACCTCTCCATCTCAGTGCATCCCAACGTGCGATGGCAGGTATTAGGGCACAGCAGAGACAGGAGGAAGCGGGCAGCACGTGGAGCACGTTACCACCTGAACCCTTCCTGCACAGGGAACGCAGCCCACAGGCTGTATCAGCTGTCACTGGCTGCAGCACTGCCCTTCCAGCATGTGCGACGCAGGCACCCTGGGGAGGGACAGTGTTTCACCCAATCGCTCATGACTTGCAGGAAAAATCACAAAGCAATAATCCAGGAAGGTGCTGTCTATTACAGAAGACACCCTGAAGCTTCCTAGCTCCAGCCTGACCCCTAAGCACCTCAGCCACAATCTGCAAGAGCCTTTTGGCATGTTGCTCCCTTTTGCTGCACTGCAAGTTCATGCAGATGCTGAGTTCCAGCTGGAATCTTGTTCCTGGAAAAAAGCTGATGCTTTTTGGCTCATCTGTACATGTGCCAAGCCTTGCTTTTGAATGGTTTCCTCCTAGCTTAATGTTTCAAAAGCAAATTGAAGACTCCTAGCTGGGCTCTAGTAATAAGACTAAGAGAAAGGGGTATGGCTCCGCTATGGCCTATGAAAACTAGCAGCTATGGGGAACAAAATGAAACCAAGCGCCACATAAAAAACCTTTAAGATTTCTGCCTTTTGAAGTTAGCTTTCAATGTTACTGACGCTCCTGAAAGATCTGCAGAGCAGGTATTTGGAAATGCTCAGGCTCACAAAAGTCCCACACACAATATCCTGAGCTCTGAAGAGACCTTGCCCGGTTCAAGAGCTCTAAGTGAGGAATTTCCAGACATCCTAAGCATTTGGGATGTTTGTTTTCTACGTGTTTGGCTTTAGCTGCCATCTTTTAAATGCCCTAAGGTTCAGACTTCACATTTTTGAGTCCAAATACCTTCCCTTACACGGATTTGCTACCATAACTTCATTAAGATTCCTCCCCCCGCCTTACATGCAAGAAAAACTTGCTGGCAGCGATCATCACTGCAGGGTAGCAAAGACGCATAAACAAGCAGACTGCTGCACACACCTTATTATTGGATCAAGGATTATTCTTTTGGAGTGCAGACATAACAGCTGAAACCTGTGTTCGCATTAACTTAAAATAACATTGAAAGCCATCTACGTGACCATTACATGGCTATTTATTACCATCTACAAGCATTTACCTCAAATCGATACTATTCCTTCGAGGACTTGTAAACAAGTGATTTATACATTTCTTCACAAGATGATCCTAGGAAGAGCATCCTGTGTTGTTTTGCCAAGTTGCCTGCACTGCACAGAAGCCTGTTTGAATAAACAGAAATCTGCACAGCCCCCGGAGCACTGTACAATACCGTGATTTCTAATTATAAGGCTACCACCTTCAAGGAGTTGCACAAACACAGAAGATAACTTGCCTCTTCAATTGGCCATACAGCTATCTGTTAGAACCTTCTTTTATCGTTAATAAAAACTAAGGTGGAACAAAGCCACCAAAGCAAGTCATTGGGGCTTGGAGGACATAAAACGTTGCCAGCAAAAACCATTTGTAGCAGTCCAGGAAATTGTGGTCCAACTGTTGATCAGTAGCTCTGGCAATGCCCTGGCACACCATGACTGCCCCAATAAACTCCCGTGCTTTGCTGTAGGAGTCCACCTCAGGCAGGGCATCTCCACTGTGCTGCCAAGTCCCTGATGTGTGGACAACCCCTGAGGCCACACCTCACATCTCACCCTGCAGAGAGTTTATCTGAGACCCAAGTTCAACTGCAAGGATTTTCAGCCTTAAGGGAATCTGTAAGATAACACTAAATGTGTTTAGTCAGCACGTTATCTCCCAGTGGAGGTAGGACTCAAAGGACTGCAGAGATAAAAATGAACCAAACAATTAAAACTGTGTTAAACTAAAGACTGAATTCTGTCAGGATCAAAGATTTTTGGTCATAAAGGAACACAACTCGTAATTATGCCCCCTAAGTGGGAAACACCTTAGATGAAAGTATTTTCAACAGCATTTCAAAGGCAGAGAGGTGGACTGGGGGCAGCCTGCTGAGTCTCATTTCTCTCACAAGCATAAATTTACTTTTCTGATCAAAGGAGACCAATGTGGAGGGCAGCGCTGACATTCAAAGAGCTCACACGCTTTTCGATAAGAACATTTCTCTGTTCCTGGAAGGCTAATGACAGCCAAATGAACGAGTGACCACGCAGAGCCCAGCTCAGTAACCCCTCTGAATGGCAAGACCTGTGGTGAGGGCAGGGAGAATGGGTCTGATGAGTGTTATGGATGCAGTATCTGTAGTGGGACGCTCCAGGTGACAAGGGGGCTCACCTGCCACTTTAGTCCTGCCACAGAAGTGCCTGCAACCCTTTTGTCCCTGCAAGAGGATGACAACAGTCCTGATGAGACAGACCCACTCTGCACTTGCCAAAGGGCAGATACCGCCCACAAAGATGTTATTTTTAGTCAAAATGCAATGTGCTGATTTTCTGATGGAGCTGGTAGTGACCCTACATATAGGCCACCTAACGCCTGACTGCTGCAGGACTTTTTTTTTTTTTTTTTTTAAAATGCTTTGGGTTGGAAGGGACCTTTAAAGGTCATCTAGTCCAACCCCCCTGCAGTGAGCAGGGACATCTTCAACTAGATCAGGTTGCTCAGAGCCCCGTCCAGCCTGAGCTTGAATGTTTCCAGGGATGGAGCATCTTACAACCTCTCTGGGCAACCTGTTCCAGTTTTTCACCACCCTCACCGCAAAAAATTTTTTCCTTATATCTAGTCTAAATCTACCCTCTTTCAGTTTAAAACCATTACCCCTTGTCTTATCGCAACAGGCCCTGCTAAAACGTTTGTCCCCATCTTTCCTATAGGCCCCCTTTAAAGGCTGCAATAAGGTCTCTGCAGAGCCTTCTCTTCAGGCTGAACAGCCCCAACTTTCTCAGCCTTTCCTCATAGGAGAGGTGTTCCAGCCCTCTGGTCGTTTTTGTGGCCCTCCTCTGGACTCACTCCAACAGGTCCATGTCTTTCCTGTGCTGAGGACCCCAGAGTCGGACGCAGTACTCCAGGTGGGGTCTCACCAGAGCAGAAGGGCAGAATCACCTCCCTCGACCTGCTGGCCACGCTTCTTTTGATGCAGCCCAGGATACGGTTGGCCGCCTGGGCTGCGAGCGCACACTGCTGGCTCATGTCCAGCTTTTCATCCACCAGTATCCCCAAGTCCTTCTCTGCAGGGCTGCTCTCAACCCTTCATCCCCCAGCTAGTATTGATACTGGGGGTTGTTCTTGATGAAATGTTGACGCCTCTACTGTTTGCAGCAAGTCTCCAGCATGTGGCCTGGAAAGCCTCTGAGGCTGCAAGAAATGTCTCATCTTTGTCCAGTGAAATTCCACTTGAGTTGAGTCACCTTGAAGAAGTGCCAGAAACACCACTTCCCGCCCATGGGGGTGTTGATGGCTGCCGGGAAGGTGCTGCCAGCGGCACCTGGCCCATGCCTCGGCTCAGCAAATGCTGCCTCGGTACTGCAGTGGTGCACATAATGCTTCCGTCGAGCCTCTCCGGCGCTTGGCCCTGCAGCTTCTGTAAATATTTCTTCTGGTAACAGTATGCATTCATAAACAAGGCAGTATAGCACAATTACAGGAGAAAATGAAACACCAGCTAGTACATCAGTTTCAACTATGGAGAGCTAATAAAACCCTTGCGGTGGTATTTCAGACTCACACACCAGTGTTTCACTTTAAGTACCTGAACAGCTTGAACAAAATAAATTGGCTAATTAACGTGCGTGGATTGTGAATATGCATAAACCTTTAGATGATTAGGGCCTGCATCTGTAAATCTGCTGAGACAGAGGAGGAAATGCGAGTTCTTCAAAACCTGTGGTACTGCATCATGCGCAACCCTACTAGCACCATCTGTTTTCAAATCATCAATCAAAATTAGCACTTGAACCATCCTTCTCCCTTCTGACAGCGCACAAAAAATACTACTGATTTTATTAATTCATGAATTCACCTAGATGCCCATGCGCTCGCACAAGTGGTCCTACACGGAAGCTCAGTAGCCAGGACTTGGAGATGGACGTACAGGCTGGTGGCAGTCAGCTCCTCCAACGCCAGCGGGAGCCTTGCAGCCTTGCTTCGGGCATTTGTTGTGAAAACAAAACCAGCCTCCATGTTCCCTCTTGGAGAAGAAAGGTATGGCTTTGGGGATTCCTGAGTATTGCTCCCCACAGCATCAATAACAAAGTAAAACTTGGGAAACATTTTGTGTTTCCCTACACAGGAGAGAAGGCAACAGCTTCTTGTTTGTCCAAAGCCTTGAATACCAAACAAGCCTGAAGACTGCTCTCCGATTCTTCTTTCACTTTGGATCTCTTCTGGGTCACTTCATCTGTAAACCTTCATTCGACTGCAGCTTACTTGAAGCTGATTGATTAACATTTCAGTGAGACTTATGTGCAACCAGCCCCTTTGATAATGAAGATGTGCCGAGTAACGTGTTTGCAATAGAAATTTATGGAAAAGGGCAAATGCCTCCCCTTACCATTCTCCTGTGTTTACAACTTGCTGGGAAAACAAGGGAAAGAAGAAAGTCAAAAGCCTTTACAAAGCCCATGGCTGGATACAGAGCTAGCACAGGGTTAACAGATCACATCTCATCCAGCTGGAGTCTTCTCTGTCTCAATAGGGTGTGTGGGCACATGCAATTTGTGGGATTTGAACCACACCTCCTGGTAGAATTCCCTTCCATGACAGTGAGGAGAACAGCAAGATGTTTAGTGGGAGAATAATGTATTTTGTTGCAGGAAAAAGCTGCATGTTCTTAAAACTTTACAACACAAGTACACCACTTCTGTTGATACGGGATTATAGAGATGGGGTACTGCATAGTAGATCTTTCTTTTTTTAAAAAAAAAAAATAATTTGCGCAGGTACTACATGATCCCTTAGTATCTTTCTGGTTATAGGAACTGGATATAAATCAGTACTCTGGAAAAAAGCTAGAAAATCAGAAAAACAGGTAAAATTATTTTGCTGCACAAGTGGGCTGAACAGTTAAAAATTTAGTAGAAATTTCTTAATTGTGAAAGAGTACAGGACTACAGAGAGACATTTTAAAAAGCAATTCAGAGAATTGCAAAGACAATGTAAGGTGCTAAGTAGAAAGGAATTTCATTTTTATTTGCTCTTTTAGCCTCTTTAATTGGCAAATGTCTACAGTAATTGACTAAACCTTAGATAGCCATACCTATTTAATACCTGGCTAAGCATCACTTAGCTGCTCAACCCTGGATGAATATAATCACATCAAATGCAATTTATGCTAATGCTGTCCTGTTTGAGTAGCAGTCATAGCCATTTGCCACTATTAGGCTAAAGTCCTAGGAGACATCCCAATTAAGTACAGCCTGAAAGAGCAGAACATCCTCCATTATCGTCTCACTATAAACTTACTTCTTCAAAGGAGTGTAGAACTGCATTAACCTTTTTTTTTTTTTGGTTGGTTAAAAAAACCCCAACACCCTAGCCTTGAAGTCTGAAATAAAATTTTTTCCTCTTATCACTCAAAATTAAATTGCCGCTGCTTAAAACAACTGTATTAAAACGATACACATGCAGGAAAATGTAAATTGCTATACAGATTTATGTATTACAAATTGTAACAAGAATCTTTGAACCAGAAAATGATATCCTCCAGGCTTGGCTTAAAATTGATTGAAATTCATCCTGAATAGCCTACAGAGGATGACTGTTGATTTCTACGTACTGGCGTGACCGTACAGACCCCTGCAAATTTGGAGTCACAGAGCACACACTGCTGGGCTGGCAGGGAAACCATCTCCTGAGCCTATAACCTTCAGCCTTCACTTTGCTTTCCTGCAAACAGCTGACCAGCAATTTGTGAAAGCAGGAAGAAAAAAGGGGAGAGCAGCCACCACTACAGCAGAGCTGGGTCAGAGGCACCCGTCGGGAGGCTGCTATTCACCAGTGAGATATGAACGTTCACGAGAGCAGAGTAAACAAGCAGAGAAGAAGAAAAGCAAGGAAAGTGAGGAGACACATGGGAAGAAAAGCGGATAAATATAACACCAACAAGACCATGCTCTGATGGGGTTTTCACATGACATGCAAATATTCTAGTATCACAAATGGCAGAGAAGATGAGGTGCAAAAAACCCTGCAGTAATACATGTGACAGAAATTACAGATCTTCTGGATTAACACTTTAAATCCTTTACTGAGACTGCTCTTTTACATAGGAGGAAGGGAAATGACTTAGAGCTGAAATGAAGTCTGGGACTCTGTTCAGTTCACTTGTCTTTTTATTGGGCTCACATCAAGGAGTTTGTGAAGTTAGAGAGAAAAATCTGAAGGTAAGAAACCAGAACTAGACGAAACAAACAGCATTCACACAAGCTGCAAAATCTGTTTGTAGAAGATTTACTGAGGACCTTTCAACTTCCATTTCACCTACCAGATATCAGACAGGCACTGAATGAACCCACTGTTTCCCTTCCACGCCCTCCAAAGGAAACCCACAGCCCCTTCTCCAGGTGACTATATCAACCACTTTGGAATCAAATCCTGAAGGAGGAGGAAGAAAAATAGCTGCTCCCACAAGTCTTCTCCTTCCCATTTCCCACAGATAGTCATGGTGCATTTAACCACATGTGCTCCTCTCTCCTCAGTGATTAGAGTTGGAAGAG
Source organism: Balaeniceps rex (assembly GCA_013401315.1). Taxonomy (NCBI): domain Eukaryota; kingdom Metazoa; phylum Chordata; class Aves; order Pelecaniformes; family Balaenicipitidae; genus Balaeniceps; species Balaeniceps rex. The sequence continues at coordinate 82,027 of VYZW01029966.1, read as the reverse complement.
ATGCGGGAGAGAAGGAATTTCCCCACGTTTCTGACAGTTGCTGGCAATCCTAAAAACATACAAAAGCCTTGCAATTTTTCTTCACTCCAAGAGCTCCACCCCACAGAGCTCCTGCACCTCTGTGGCTGCTCCCCAGCCCCAACCCAGAATGGCAGACTTGGCCACCACTACATTATTCTGGTCATTAATTTTTAACCCAAGTAGTTAAGATGCCCTCTCAAGTGGAGACTTTTGGGTGACTTTTCTTATTTTGGTTCTCATACACTTAAAAATGTGTTTTCCTTGCAGCAAAACACCCGTTCCGCATTTATGAAATTCTCCTCAAGCAGTCTGGCATTGACACAGCATAGCTTGTTTTTCTAATTCATGCAAAAAGTTTGTAGGGCAAATTATCCCCTGCTGAAAGGCTGTTTGCTTCATTCCTCGATAACGTCACTTGCTAACTCTCAAGGAGGAGCTATGGCTACTTTGTGCGATACTCAGAGGCTTTAATCTGGCAGCCCTAAAACACATAGCCTGCCAGTTTTTCTTTGATGTCTTATCATTGCCACAGTTCCGCATGCTTCCAAAATTTGTAAAAACCCTCACAGAGCTGATAGGTCCGATCCCCAGCTCAGCCCTTCCAAGCCCAGCACTTCCAAGCCTGAAAGCATTTGCACGACTTTCACTCCAATTTCCTTCCGTGGCCTGATCCTCACGAAGCCGCAAAAGCCGTCCCCTGAGATGCGCTCCCCATGTCTCAACGCTGCCCACCACCTCCTCTTGTGGGGAGGAGACGGACTCCTGTCAGCTCTGCCACCGCTGCCTCGCTAGCCAGAAAGATGGCTCTGAGATGTTACAAATCATTTCCCTTTCTACTGCCAAGGGCTATATCCCACCCCTGTAAAGGGCCACAGATTTACATACATGGAGTCATGTCAAAACACGACTCAATATCTAAGCTCTCCAGATCCATGAGCTCTGTTAACATAGTGACAACAGTACAGATTGTACAGCTAAGATTTATGTTCCATGCTGGTCCTCCTTCCCAACCTCACCTCACCTCACTATCATATGGTTGAAGTACTACTGTCAGGGCAAGGACAGTCTATCACTTGTGCCGTGGTCACCACCAAGACTGCCCTGGAGACTCTGCGCTCTTGTAGCACCTGCAGCACACCAGGGAGAGGGTCCCAGGGGCACAGGCCACCTTTGTCAGAGCATGCAGGACCCCGCACCGTGTGCCGGCAGCATGAAGGGGCCCCAGCTACCAGTGTGCCATGTTCAGCTGGTGCTCGGGGGCAGATGGGGCTTACTGCTGCTAACCAACTGCTAGCCAGATGCGGCAAGTTGAAAAGTCAAGCAGCAGGTTAGACCTCAGCTTGTTTTATAAATGAACTTAAAGGAGGACAGATCTTCAGGGGCAGATCCTATGAAAATCACTTTATTGCTGCAAATTTTTCATGGTGATTTTTTTCTTTTTTTTTTGCTTAATTGCTTCACAGCATTTATGAAATAAGTGCAGGCAGGGGACTGCCTTCCTACCCTGCACAGCAGTTTTCAAGACGAAGGCACACAAATGAGGTTAGTTTGTCAAGGCCATCGCAATTGCTGCTTCTCCATTGTAGCGTCACAAACAGTGGTGGTTTAACTCCTCAGGGTGGCCAGTCTAGCATTTTTGATGAATGCTGAACTTCCTTGAAGTAAATGAACGTGTTATTATGCCTCTGAACCTCTGAACAGCCTCTTTGCAGAAGATCCTGTAAATTTGATTTTGACAAATAAGTATTTAGCTATTTTTGACAATGCTTCTATCTTCCAGATCTAATTGGAAGATGTGGGCCTTTGTTTATAAGGAATATTTGAAGATTTAATAAAGAAATACATCAAGTTAAGATGCTCAAAGCACTACTACAGATTTAACTGAAGAAGACAGCAGACTACACTGGAACAGTTAATCTCTCTAGTGGGATTTGTTCTATAAGCAATGCTTACTAGTTCTCCTTTGTTCTTTATTATTCAGACAGAGAACACAGCAATCGCACCAGACACCACCCACAAATCCGCTTGCAGCACACTTTTGCCAGTGTTAGTCTGGGAGCATCATCTCTTCCCACACGCATGAAACCTACATTAGATTGCAAAGCCATAATCAAGAAAGTTCAAACATTTCCCTAGGCCAACGCCTCCTAAAGAATTGATTAAAAACCAGTCAAGCCTGGAAACCTTTCTCATTATATTCCACAAAGCAAACGCGGGGAATGGGCTGCATCTCCAAACCACATTCCTTCCTCCCAGTCCCAGTATCAAGTCCTTGCAATTTAGGAGAGCAAACAACCCCCAAATCTCAACTGAGGGATGCAATTCTACCAAGTAAGAGCCTTTGGAGTGGCTGCAGCCCTTGTGCTGCAAAGCACCTGACTACAATGCCTTACTGTCTGCGCTCCCATGAAACAGGAAGCATTGTAGAGAATCCCAAACGATCTCTTTGTACATCCAAACAAATCAAACATACTGGGGACAACTTTTCTTCAAACTTGAAAGACAGGCAACCAACCCAGCCAGATCCAAAACAAATACCAAAAATAGGAAATAAACATTGACACTTCCAACTCTTGCTAAACTTAGCTCTTAAATCCCCTGCTCTTAGCATCCTGTTTAATTTTTTTAAAATAAAAGGTGGGATTTTAATACCACTTTCCTGCACTTCAGATTACAGAGAACAATGACGTCTAAATTTTAAACTCAAAACACTAGAAGCAAATATCAAAACCCACTGCACTGCAGATTTTAAACGCTTCTAGTACTTGAGGGTTTCGGACCTGGAAAAAATAAAACAGCAGGCGATTCAACTTAACAAGTACTGTTAGTAGCAAGGTGAAAAGGTGACAGAGAGATACGAATTTACTCACTGAAGTTTAGCTTCTGTTCACTGATACAAGCAAACCAATGCAAGCATTGTTTGGTGCATGCCCGAAAGAAAAACACACAGAACAATGGAAAACAAAAATCATTTACCTCTCTCTGAATCCAGGGAAGCATGAAGAAACAGAAAGAGCAAGTTAGAAAGCACTCACACAGCCAGAGCTCCAGCATATGATGAGACAGAGTAGCTGAAAGAAGTGCTGTACATTTAACGTTGCTGTTTCTTTGTAGCACAGTGTATCGAAGTATACTGCCACTATTTTGACACTTATTTTGGTTGAATCCTGTTGCTCTGAAGTTTGTATTTTTGGAAACATGCAATGAAGCCAACAGGCATCAGCTGAATTTAGAGAGGCAGCGCAGACATATCAACACTGGGAGGTAATCAAGTTTAAAATACCACAACGAGTCCGGGAAGTAGTATGCAGAAAGCATAAATAGACACACGAAGTGCATGAACCTTCCTTCTTCCAAACTAACACTATTTAAAGCAGACACTGACAAAACAAACAAGAATAATTCTACAGGCTGTGAAAAACTTATGTTGTTTAAACTGAAAGAGTAGAAAGATCGTTGTGAGTTTTTTAAATGCCTCTTCCAAAAGCTCACACCCCAAGGTCACTTGGGGTCCTCTGAAAATCACACCCTGAGGAAGTGACAGCCTGGGTAACAACCTCACATGAGCACTGAGCTGAAGCCAGGATGTATAAAATCGCTACACACCTTCATTTCTGAAGCACTTCAGCAACCACCAACTCTTGGTACGACTTAACCAACACCCCTTCCCAAAGGCAAAGGTGGGCAGGAGAGGCACAAGCTTCCCTGGCTGGGGGCTGCCCTTCTCCCCCTTCCCGCAGAGCTGCTCTACCTGCCCTGCTCCCTGCCTGAGCCCTGGGGAGGGCTCGCTACAGGTCCCCAGCACCCACCGCAGCTGGCTGGCTGCTTCCTAGGTCACGCCAGCCACCATGGAACAGCAGCAGTGCGAGTTCGTGGGTACAGGCACGCTTCTGGAGCTGCCGTGTGAAGAAAGCACACCGTTTCCTGTGACATTACCACAAAGGGTTAGCTGTGCTGGGGAATGAGGTGGGTTGCTGCCTGCTTCTCCCCACCCCTCCTTAAAAACAGGACACCATTTTATGCAATGTATAGTGTCTCTACAGGGATAACAACCATTCTCCAGAAAAGAGCTGCTTAGTCCCGCTCTCCCGCCCCTCCCTCCCGCATGCATCTCACAACTCCCATCTTTTAAGAAGGGCTCATCTCCAGTGAGCATCCGAGCAAGGTTCATGCACTGTGCACAAAATTGTGGGACCCTACATCATCCTAGTTTGTAACTGACTGAGAAAAAAGTAGTGGAGTGGAAAAATCACCCCGTCTCAAATAATAAGGGCAGGATTAAAGACAGAGCATACTGAAGGGAAGGGATCCAATTCCCATTACACATCTCACTTTAGCAAGCTTGCAAAGCTTACAGCGATTGATCTGTTACTTAGAAATGGCTTAGTGAGTAGGTCTGGAATAAACACAGGTTTCTAAGCCAGGTTTTAACTAAACATGCATATGGTTAGCTAATGCATCTGTCTAACATGGGAGTGCAAGTCACACATGGATGCGTATGTACACAGCTAGAGGTTGAATTTCTTTCTTATGTCGAGATGAAACCTCTTCTGGTGCCGCTTGTACCCGTTGCCCCATGTAATCTCCATGTGGCTCCTTGTGAAGAAAAATCACTCACTGGAACAACCTCTGCATGGATGTGAGAGAGTCCCCATCACAGGAGGTTTTCAAGATGTGACTGGACAGGGTGCTAGACAATCTCATCTAGGCTCCCTTTCCCATAAAGGGTTGGATCAGATGGTCTTTTGATGTTCCTTCCAACCTGGGCTGTTCTATGATTATATGAAAGCAGCCGAGTTGGGAAGAAGGTCCGTATTTACAAATGTAATGGACATTCCCAGGAATTTTACAGTGGAAGTGTGATCGTAAAGAAGAAGAAACATAGGGTGCTCTGCTCCACTTCCTTCCACGCAGTGAACTGGGAGTTTCCCCTTTTCAATATCCAGTGGTGACCTGTGTGGATCTCCCCAACCAAAACCCCACTCATTCCTTTGCTTCAGCTACATGGACTTTCTACTGGGCTTTGCAGAATCAGCATGGACTTCACCATGCCTATTGCTAACACTTTATAAATTAAGAGGTTAAAATTAGATCTCAGTATTGCAAATATTGGAAGTTTTTCAAGCCTAAAAGGCCCTTGATTCTATATTTCAGTGCCAATTTGAAAACCAGAATTGAAAAAGTAGTATCACTTTTACTTTCCCGGAAAATACAGTCAATGTTTCTAAGTAGTATGAGAAGCAAAATATATATAATTTTCTTCATGCATTAATCACTGGCTCTATATGAAGTGGACAAACAGAGATTATGTCTAAAAAACAAAGCTTAATATTGGAAAAATCTTCCAGCAATTTAGACACAATGTACTAGGGGGAAAAAAAAAGGGGGGGGGAAGAAATATTTTGGATCTAGCAGATTTTAAACACAGTACAATTAGGTGCAAAACATGACCTGCTGGTGCAAACTCTTAAAGGGAGATCTGTTAATTCCCCTACCGTTATGCAATATACAATTGTACAGAACAAACACCATTGCAGCTACAAGTAAAGACAAAGCAAAAGCACAGGAGGAAATTCAGGAAGGTGAGAGAAAAATACAAGCAATTGGGCTGCTGGACTTCCCCGAGCAGCGAGGAATGAGCGGGGCTCTGGCTGGGGGACTCCCATACCATGGGATGCATGCGAATCAAGGGGGACTGTATCCTGCCTCTAACCAGTTAATTACAGCTTTCCAATTAATCCAATATCGCCTCATAGAGCATCTTGTAGTTCATGAATTATTTTCATACAAAAGACTATTTGCCTGTATTCTCTTCACATTCTGGTAGCTCTAATATGGTTGAATGATTTACCTTTAAACTTAAAACAAATAAATAAATTTAAAAAAATTCACCCCAAGGCTAAAAAGCAGACATGGAAAGTTTCAGTTCAAATGGCACATTTTGCTGATGGCTCTAAGTGCCAGAAATGCTGTGAGAGCAGCTGTGTAAGTGCTTCGGTATGGTGCTCTATGCATCCTTTTCCAAGCTGACTGAGTTAAAAGGGGTCAAGCCAGAGCCTGCCAGTAACGTGGGAAGATGATACCTAGAAAATTGTGTCAGGGCTGCTACACAGGATTTGAGATTCATTTCTGCGGGGAAAAGGCCAAGACCTCCGAGGAAAACAGCCCGCAACCTTCCAGGCTGCAGAGGCATGAGAAAGGAGCCCCCCTCCTAGAGCGAGCTCCAAAGGGATGCTGCCTCCCCGGGAAGGGGGTGACAGTCTCCTCCTCCCCACCACTTCCACCAGGCCCATTTATTCCAGGTTGTTTTCTAGTTAGTGCCCTTGGAGGCAGTGCATTACGGTACTGCCGAGGGCGCCTGTGTCCCTGATGACCCCCTTTTCACCCCCTTTCCCCCGCACTCCTCTCGCAGAGGGTCGTACCTGGCCCAGGGACACAGCAGAGGCAGCGTAACTGATGGGGCACCGTCCTGCAGGACAGGTCTTCACAATACGTGCCAGTGATTGAGTATAAGATACTTTCTCCTTCCAGCCCCAGGTTTTGTACATCAGTGACTGATGCAAGTTGCATCCTGGAGGCTCATCGTTGATATATAATGCCCACCCCACAAGCTGAAGGGCAATGGAGGTTTCACTGGGAGGTGAACAAACTGAGAGGCGCAGTGATAACACCCCTGAGCCCCAAAAAACACCCTCCACGTGGCACTTGCAAGGCTGTATCTGGATTTCTGCATCCAGGTTTGGGCCCACCAGTACATGGGAAGAAGTGACAAACTGAAGGAAGTCCAGCCGAGGGCCACCATGGCTGCAGGAACCACACTTGTTTAGCTTGTAGACGAGGTGGCCTTGTTTAGCTTGGTGATGAGGTAACAGGGGGAGGATCGAATTAACGTCTCCCACTTGCTCATTGGAGGGTTTAAAAATAGAGCAAACCCAAGTTGCTTTGCCAAGCGAGTGGGTAAGCCCTCAGAGAGGTACTCCAAGAGGCTGTGTGCTCTCTGTCCTTGGAGATTTTTAAAAATATCAACCAGGAACAGCCCTGAGGTAATCCTGAACCCTGCCCAGCTTTGGGCAGGAGCCTGGCGTAGGTGACCAGGGTAACTTTTTTCCTGTGACTCTGTAACAGAAACACCTCAACCCACAGGATGGAGACGTGCTGTACAGATGGACATGGTGATGCTATGCTTACGCAGACGACCAGCCTATGGGCCTGTCTCAGCAGTGGGCAGAGGGAGGCTGGCAGGGGCAAAACAACATGCCCGAGAGCCCAGGCTGCTCAGCTCCCCCGTGCACCCATCCATCCCTGTGACCAGGACAGATGTCCTAGACTTCAAATACTCCACAGTTGCTACTGTTGTGTCTTCTACTTCAACAAGGGCCACTGTAAGACTACAATGTGATGGAGAGCAAACCACACCAACAAACGCAACAGGTATTGTTCTTGTTGGTGCCTCTGATAAGGTATTTAAGGATCAAGGTGATGCTCCCCTGCTTGTCTAATGTTTTAGTGGGGCACCGCACTGCACATGAGCCTGGGAGAGCATTACGAGTCTACTCCCCTGTACCTGGCAGAGTGAATTTAAGTCTACAGCCCAACCATTTTTGTGACTGATGCATTCAGCTAACAGGGTGAAGAGTTTAACACTTCACACTTCTTCATTACTGTACCTTCCCCCAGAACCTGGCTGACTACAACTTCCCCAATTGTCTTTTTCAGCAGATCAGAAAAAATAAGGCTGCCATCTGCCACCTACACCCTGACCAAGCACAGAGGTCTGCCCTCCAACCTCTGCAGTTCTTAAACATTTTCACGTGGGACTACACACACCATCATCAGCCCTGGCCATCTCTCCTCCTAAGAGATAACAACCAGCTGAAATGTCTTTGGTTTCAATTACTAGAGAATTTCAGTGGAGTAAAACACATTCTACTTGATTAAAAATAATGATGCATGGCATGAGCCTTTCATCTTTATTTACAGTTATAAGTACTTGCCCAAGCATATCCTCTGAGGCACAGAAGAGGCCCTACTCTGGTTTTCTAATTTGTAATTACGAAGTCTAGTAGGACTTAATGCAGCAAAATGTTTATATAAAATGTATTTACACCTCAACAACATAACAGGAACAAATAAAGGAAACAACCTTCATTTCTGTGCATTTGGAAGTCTCTCTGTTGCTTAGACAATGATTATGTCCTTCACTTGTGTATGCCGTTAGAGAAATATAGTTGCTTTCACTGAAAGGAAAACGGCTGTGGTTTGTAATTTTTCTAAGAGTTTGGTAGCTTTTTAACCTTTCATTTTTTTTAATTAGTCCTTAAGCCTTTTGTCTTCCAACAAGTATCAGACTATTCCAGCAGACTGGCCTTGAGTTTCTGGGCCCCTGTCACCACCAGGATGGAGACTGAGTAGAAGTACAACTAAAGCTTTCTGCAGAAATCCCCTGCTCACTGTGGGCCAGATTGTGCCATCAATTTTTAAGCAATTCTCCACTGGTAGCAAAGAAGATTTCTGCTTAAAAATTGATGGCTTGATCTAGCCTTCTGTTGCTAATCATATATTATGAAGACTACTATAACCTAGTCAGATTCTATTTCTAAAATAGAAAGAAAATATGAGGCAACCTGACACATTATATGAATTCACATTTTGTAAAGACTGAATTGTACTCATAAGACCAGAGGCTCTGAATCAGTAAGTCCCACTGATAGTTTGGGTGCTAGACATCACATTGGTATCTGACAGGCAAGGTGGTTCCTTGTTATTCCTCAAGTCCTCTCCATAAATAAGCAGCCTCAGGTCACTTTACCATTTCTTCAGGGTTTCCCTCATCTGCACACACTAAATGACAGTGACTGGAGACCTGAGATGAAAGAGTGGGTGCACTTACAGGTCCCTGCAGCACATGGCCACCCCAGGCACCTCCTCTCCTGATGTAAGCCAGGGGTGTCTTTCATAACCCACTGCAGACCACCACTTTCCCTCTCCTTAGGAAATGTTACATTTGGCTTGTGAGGAAAATAAACACGTTTCTGGCAGTATTAAAAGAACTTTGAACAGCAGGCCACCTTTTCCTCAAATCACCAGACCACCATTTTAGATGGATCAGTTTGGTATGAGATTTTCTGTTTTAATTTATTTAAGAATTATTAAATTCAGCCATAAACATATTCCAGCACATCAATTTGGAAACTTCTTAAAACACATAGAGAACACTTCAATATCACATCAAAATACACAACAACAACAACAAAGTGTGTTTTCTCTGGCAGGTACCAAACCAAATTCGGGCACATGCCAGTTATTTTCTAATAGGATGAAATGAAACTGAACATTTCTTACTGACTTGATAGTCCCTGCTTTAGAATTGTTAAATTTCAGGTTTTGACCTGGATTAACTTCACCCAGAGAATAAAGACATCTCAGCCTATCTCAAACTACACTAGAGCAAAGTCTGCACTCTAACACAAGTTAAAGCTGTACAGAACAGTTGAATCAGTACTAGCACTCTAGTACCAATTAGATCAGAATTTTGTCTGCAGTAACACAGAGTTTTACTTCACGTCACGAAACACAGGAAACTCTGAACAGCAAACCAGAAAGCCTTGCCCAACAGGATACCCAACAGACTGTAACAATACGAGAAACACCACACACATTCAGTATACACCTTAGTTATCTAAAATACTAATATACACAGTTTGTTTGATCCTCATCTGTATTCCAACTGATCAGTGTTTAATATATCTTCACAGATAGGGTTATTTTATTTATTTATATACAACCACTGTTGTAGAAAGGAAAACTAGTCTGTATTTTATAAAAAGTTTCTAACCACTATTACATAATAAAACTCCACTATCTTTCTCCTTCTCACTTTTAACTCCTTATGAAAATAAATAAGCCAATTTTTACTGAGAAATGCTCCAGGGCTAAATAATATCCTTTTCCTCACTCACAAGTTGTTATAATTACATTAACTGCAAGGCAACAGCTACAAAAACTAATTAAAGCCATAGTTTTAAGAAATGAAATACTTCATATATTTCTCTGATAGAGATCAAGACTCAGCAATGTTTGGTATCCTTTAAGAAAGCAAAAATTACTGCACAGAACAGGGGAGAGCAATGAGGTTCCATAACATGCAAGAAACCTAATTTAAGAGTGAAGCTGCTGAGTTTAAAGAATAAGATAAATGTGCTTGTCTCTCTTCCCTCCCCTCTGCACCCAACATAATGAGGATTCAAAGCTATATATCAATTAACAAATCAATGACATTTCTCCTGCTGCAAATTCTTTATGAATACAGATAGGATTAAGCAAGCACAGAGACCTCAAGGCAATATATTACATTTAAATCATGAAGTTTCCTCTTCTGTCAAAAGAGCCATTAACCATTTCACTTCAGCTGAATATATCTTTACGTGCACGTACCCCCCACACATGGTGTAACACTTCTTCTGTCTTTAAAAATGTTTACTTCTTTTGGAGCTGTGCAAAGATTTCAAATTGCACAATCTCCATTGTCAATTATGGGCTGAAAGAAGAAAGCCCAGACCAGCCAGCTAGAAGTTAGCTGGGAATTGCACAATAAATAATTACACAGGCACTGTGTGTTTGGGGGAAAATGCAGGGAGATTTCTTCTCTTCAGTAAATGAGGTCTTGGCTGTTCTTAACGACAGCATCTTTTCATCCATTAATACAGCATTACCAGTAAAAACAAATTATGATCACCCTCTACAAATCAGGCTGGTCAATATGCAGCCAGTAACCGCAGCTGGTTTAGGAACATGTAATTCTGAGCTGAACACAGACCCCCAAACCTATTAATCATCAAGATCCATTAGTTAGTTGACTGCTCAAATGAGCAACATATGAAGGGATAAAGGAGAGGGAGAACAGAATCAAATACTTACCGCTCAGCACGCAGTCCAGCATTTCTGCTACAGTGCTCTCCTGAAGGTTGTTAAGTGTCAGCTCTTGGAGAAAAGAAATCTGACTTGCCTTTGTCACACTAGGAGCTGTAATTTGCCTTGCAGGCATCCACACAGAAGCTTTAGACTAACGGACCATAGCTTTGAAAATACAGCTCGAGACAAAGGCTACTCCTAACGTGAGACTGTTGTCTGGAGGGGAGGCTGAGGTTTTTTTTCTTGTCACTTTTTAAGTTTCTTACCTTTGTGTTGCAGCAAACAGGAATTTAATGCCAAGCACGTCATGCACAAACACCCAACTCAACGCTCTGCCTGGTCCTCGTCTCCGTTAGCGTGTATCTATGCATCAGATGATGCAAAGTGCACTTGATGCAGCCGTGTACTTGTACTTCAACGACGGGGGCCGAGTACCCCCGAGAACAGCAGCTCATTCATTTTGCATCGCGTTGAAGCACATCATGTCAGCTCCCACTCTCCTCACGGACTGTGCATGCTTGTGTTTGCCGGCTCCAGCTGTGAGCGAGTGGGTGCTTCTCCCTGGAAGGCACCGCTCCATCAGGGGTGTGTCTTTTCCTCCCTTCCCATCGCTTTTACCATTTGCGTGCTCCCCGTGCTCTGACCCGCAGAAGAGGCCCCTCTTCTCCCCCTTTAACAAATCTTCACTGCTACGTGTTGTTTCTAGCCTGTAAACTTCCAAGATTAATCTGCTGTGACAGAAGCAATCTTTTGGGGAAAGCTGAAGTGTGCAGGGAGTCTTCCCCTCCCAGTTTTCCAAAACCAGTGCAAAGCTTTGACAGCATGACTCTGAACTGAATGCAACAGAGGAAGAAAGTCTCTTTAAAAGGCAGCAAAGATTTACGGCCAAATCCAAGAAATCAGACAGAAGTACAACTGCATTTACTTCAATGAAATTACACCTGCTTATGCTAGAAGTGAGATTTATCCTTGAGCTGTAAAAACAAACACACCAAATAATTTGATTTTCCAGAACTGACACATGCTATAACAGTAAATCTAATTCAGAGGTGTTGCTTGCACTAAAGGTGACAGTAAACACAATGCTCCCGAAGCTCCCGTTTTTATTCGGCAAAACTTCCCATCAAATGTGCGCAACCGGCAATAAAGAGCCGCTTGCCCAGGGACTGCACTCAAAACGTGGCAGAGCTTAAGCCCCATCCCAGGGTGTTCAGCTTTCACAGCTACCCACGGCATTGCACATCATTCCTCCTGGATGCAGGGGAGGACTGGGGGGAGGAAACTCTGACCGAGACACACCTGCAACAGCGCGAGGACATGGGTCACCACCCTGCACATCACTCTTCTCCATCCAAGGGACTTGCTCCTTCAAAAGTGCCAGCGGAGCTGCTCGTGGGATCACACCCTGCCCTCCCCGAGGAAAATGAGCCAACATGGCAAATGCCCACCAACCAGCCTCTTTAAACTAGCTGAGCTCAACGTGAGTGAAAGCAGGGCAGGGAACACAACCACCGGTATTTCCACCAGCGGATTTGAGGGTGAAAAGCAGTTAAGGACAGTTTTCTGGCAGTCACTTCTTCCAGACGCACAGATGCATTGGGAGCAGGATGTTTGTTCACAGCCTAAATATACCGAGAGTCTAGTGAGGTTCCTTCCTTCCTTCCCTCCTGCGTATCATCAACAAGGTTTGGCAGAACCAGTTATGCTCAAGCAACAACCTGTGCCATCCTGAAAGCTTTCCGCTGATTTCCATGGGAGTAACAGGTTGGAATTTAACAAACAAGTCTGTTGATGCTGCCTAAGAAGAAACAGATCCAACTCTTTCTTTCTTGGATGCGCTGGATGCCCAGCGCTAACAAAATTCAAGGCCCTGTAATAATTTTCGCACTGAAGCAAACAAGTTCTTGAAAGTCTTGACACAAATGTGGAACTCACTTGCGGAGAAAGAAAGGGGCATTTTTATGGACAAGCAAAATGGCACCTGAAACTGGTTAAATGCAGTAAAATATACATGCACTACATTTTTAGTCCAGGTTCCAATATGCATTCAACATAACTTGTTTAAATTTGCAAATGAAGACAGAATTAATCTGATAACTATGACAACTACCCTCTCCATTGCTGTTCTCCTCTTTTACTCTCAGCAAGTAGCACACAACAGGATATGGTAGTTTTCCAGCTGGCCAAACGACAGCACTCGTAAGAACAATGTCACAATCCGACTTAAAAGGCTTCTAAGGAGAGAAGCCAGACTTGGCTGTTTTAATATGCTGGAACAGTTTGTGGGAGAGAACCACTCTTCCCTGAACCTCTCTTCAGTACAAGAAAAGAGACTCAGCAGAACTTTGGAAACCTGTAAAATAAGTATAATTAAAACTACGTCCCAGTCTTCCAGTTTTTAGTGGCTATCCAGTAAATGAACTGGGACTGAATTCTAATCCTGTGTTGATTGTGATATTTTGGTACATGATAGATGCAATACTTACTGCCTGTGCACCTTTCAGTAATAATATGGCTAGATATGAACATGCTGGCTCCGTTGTTGAGAAATAACTTGCTGTGGTATCAGCATTTCAGCTTCCCTTTCCCTTGCCCCACACTCTCTGCTCCTCTAAGTTTGTTGTGTCTAGTTGCTGTCTATGGAAAGGGCAACAGATTTACCTGTGCCACCAGCAATAGGAAAATCACCCAGGGCTTGGCCAGCAGGCAGTTTCTGAAAATGAAAACCAATTTGCACCCAATGTCTTCCCGTTTGTGCGCACACAATTTGCTTAGTAACTACAACTGTGCCTCACGTTTGTCGTTCTGGCAAAACTTAGCTTTACCAATCCTCTATCCCACCCAAAAATGTGAATTCAAACATGAATTTAAAATTCTAGGTATAGGCTTTGGGGGTGGTGGTGTCTGATTTCTGATTCCTTAGAGTTTACTTGGCCAAATATATATATTCTGAAAATGAAAGGTGAAACTCACACAGAAGTCTTCTTTCATGAGCTGGGTTTTAAAGAATAATCATCAATAACTCAAGTTTTGAAACGAGTCATGGAAGTTGCAGCATTCAACATCGGCTGCCGAGTTTGGCTGATAGGCTCTCCCCAGCACAACTGCTACCATAAACCACGTGAAAAAATTTCCAGCGCAAACACTTCACCGAGTCCCATTTCTCACTGCCAGCCAGCGCTGTGAGCTTGCAGCCAAATTACGAAGCAGGAGGGATCTTTTTACTACACTTTACCTACAGGCTACAAAAGAAATGAGCTTGCAGCAGGTAACAGGTCAAATTTACACTGACAAAAAGATCACAAGCAGCCAGCCCTGGCAAGGTGAAAACTGCCCAGGAGAGCTCTCAGCTGATGAAGATCCAACAGGTTCAACTCCTGCACTGCCAAGAATACCAAATTCAAGGCAGCAGGAGTGTTTTGGGGCATGCCACACGTTGTCCCAGCCTCTCCCAGCTATCACATGCTGCCCTCTCATGGGTCCCCAGCTGGGTTGTACGTCCCCAAGCTGCTGTGTTCCTCACTGGAGTTAAGGTTCAGCCAAGCTCATGATCAGGGAGTGGATATTTAACACCGTAAAGAATCTGGGCAGATCTCCATGCACTTGGCAGTGATGATGTGCCCAACTCTCTGGTTAAACTGCTGTTAAAGCCTAATTCTCTTGCAAACATTTATTCCATAGGTGGCTCCCTCTATACACAGTCCCTGCTGTTGACGTATCATCTGAGAGATGTGTAAATAAGAGTCTAACTTCAGTGCTGCTGAAGACGAGGTGTGGAAGGCAGGCGCCTTCAATTGACTCTAATTAGTTTGGGAAGGAGGATGCTCTTTTTTGTCAGCATAGCCTCTGCTGAGAATGAAGCAACAGATTGTGTATGCACCCAAGTGCATGACCAGGAAATGTAAATAAGGTAAGTTTAAACCACCTTTGATCGTCACTTAAGACCAAAGCTTCTAACTGGGTGTTGAAAACAAGGAGGGCTGCGGAGCGCCTGGGAGCGGGATGTTTTCTACTCACAGCTACAGAGCCGGAGAGCAGCTGCTTTTTGCATCACTTGCATCACTGTTTTGCCACAGAGTTAAAGAAGCAGTTAAATATAGGAATTCAGCCTGGATGTAGCATCTGCTTGATTAACGTACAGTGCAAAGAATAATAGAAGAAAGCACCAGATTTCCACCCCAAACTGGCAGTCAGTAGCTCTCCTGAGCCGCAGACACTTTCACAGGTGGCTCAGGCTATTCTCAAGGGACCTGTGCAATAGCCACTGAAGTTCATAGATTGCCCTAGTTGTATTCTAAAGCATTTGAGTTTAATAGCTGGAATCATAAGGAACATGTGGAGATTTTCTAGCACAAATCTGTAGAAACACTTTAAGCCAGGGACTCGGTCAATATTCTGTCTTTTTTATTAATTGAGACAACCTGACTACATCGCAGTGGTTATTTGTAGTCCAGGTTTAGACATATCATTTGTCTTAACTGAAAGCTTTACAGTTGAACAATTCCAAGTGCCATTTAAAAAGGCTGCCTCCCAGAAGAAACACTAGATACAATTTCCAGATTATATGCAATATTTTCCATTATTTCCTAAAAAGAAATACAGACTCCTAAAGACATTCTACAATAAAATACTTAAACAGGGTTCTGTTTAAGGTGACTAAGCATTTGTTGCCATGCTCAAGCTGCCAGCACAGCAAGTGACACGTTTTAAATGGTTGTCTGGTTGTTTTTCCTAATAAGAAGGGTAGCCTCCCTCCTGCCATTTTTCCCACTTCTTTACAAGTAAATGCCACAGCACTACCCTGAGCTCTCCTCCAGGGGCTACTCTGTTCCTCTCCCCCGCTCCCACAGAAATCCTTACAATTCTCCTCTTCTGTGTTTGTCCCAATTCCCTTGCTCCGTGAGACTTCTCCACACTTGTGCTAATCTACCAGCCTATTCTACTGCTACTATGCTTCTCAGCTGCTGTTTCTGCATTTAAACTTCTCAGAGGTTACCAAATATCTATAGCTCCATGGCCAAAATTCTCCCTAAGCATATCCTTTTTTCCCAGCTGCTATCAAAGGGTGAATCCATCGTTCGTGAACACCTGAGCTGCTCACAAGACTCATCTGTAAAACAGAAAAATCCCTCACTATCACAAGTAATCTTTTTTCATCTCATTAGCGGCATTAGGCAGAAAGGATAGAGTGATGTTGCCCTAACACAGCTGAAGCCACTATTGATACAAACCCATCCACTGGTACAAAACTACGGGTGCTTATTTCAAGTTAATATGGGCCTATTTCAATGTATCTTCAGTCTACCATGTCTTTCATGTTAAATCCCAAAACTAAAATAAACCAGTTTCATTAATCAGAGTAAGAATGCACACATACAGCTTTCTGCACCCACTTAACTATATTTCTTTGAAAATACATTAATTCTGTAAGCTTGACTGGATTTCCCCTTTCACAGCTGTATTGTTTCATTACCCCTTCCTAGAACACGCTGCACTTGCAAACAGTAATGTCAGCCCTTATAGATATAAATGGGAAGTTTTGTATAAATAATCATCTAAACTATTTCTTAGTGAGAGGGGAAAATGCTATCAAAACATACAGAAAAGGATATTCAGATGCAGTTGGCTTAGGGAAAAGGATAAAGCATAAGATTACTCTAAAAAAACAGCTAAGAATGTGGGTCAGAAAAGCCAGTAAAATCCTTTTCCTCCAGTGTAATCCCTCACCTATGCCCTATTTACGTGGTTCCTCACAGTATGTTTTGCCCTTATTCCAAGGTTACGGGGACCGAGGGGAATAGGCAATATTGATTAATGGTGTCTCCGAGTTTGAGGAGTTCAGCTGGAATTTCACATTCTTTGAAGGGTGTTATCTTTTCAGAAGAGCAGGTGCAAACACCATCTCAGTTTTAATTTATTTCCTGCTTTTTTTGACCACATCTCTTTAATGCAGAAGAGAAAGTTTATTATTCATTATCTTGTACAGCTTGATAAGCTTCTCTCACGGATTTGGAGAAAGACTCAATCTCACAGCACATTCAATCATCACCTTGAAGGGAAGGCAAACCCAGAAGACCATAAACACTGCCCTGAATGATGCAGCTATAAGCTACACTGCATCACTGAAGCCTGATGTTGTGTTGCTTGTACACAAAATACTTTCTGAAAGGGGGAACAATAAATTACAGGTACAACAGAATACCCCAACCACACTAAACTTGTATTTATTTTCTGTTCTTCTCTTATCTTTTCATTGTCTAATTAAGGCCAGGTATCCCTCCTAAAATCTCATATCCATATGATAAGACATGCACTGGAGCTCAAGTCAGGTAATATATGTAAATACGCAGTCTCAGCTAGGAAATACAGATCGTAACCCCATGCACTCAACCTGCAGCACAGCTTCCACATTCCCCACTCACCCCTCTTCTGTCCTCTAACAAACCAGTTCCTCCTCAGACACACCTGTACCCCTCTGAGCTTGAGACGCACTCAAAACTAAAAAAAACCCATTGAACCTGCGTAGCACTGTTACTCACGTGAAAACTTCCAATTCTGCATGCTAGAAGAAGGTTCCAAAATCTGTATTTAGACCTTTGATTTTCAAGAGACACTGAATATACAGAGATCCTAGTGAAGTCAGTGGGCAGTGCAGGTGTTAAAACACCTCTGAAACCAGGCCATTTTTATTTAGCTGTTGAAACAGTAAGATAGGATACTATTTTTAATTCCCCATATTTTGAGGAATCTGAGCCATCACGTTATGTCATTTCCTCCTCATCTTTACACAAATTTGTCCCATTTTCTCACTCATATCACCCCTACAGTTTTCTCAGCTCTTGCCATAACAGCTCCTGAGATAACAGAGCTCAGGTAATTTCTGTTTGGTTGGCCTTACAGGATTATGTCCATCTGACTTGGGGCGTCTATCCATTTAGCTGTCTGCCATCCCTTTTTGAGGCAGCTTGAGCCTCATCTTTGGTGCGTGCATCATCTCACTCTCTTCCTCTCTACCTTTCTCCCCTTTTTGATTCCCAGCCTCATTTTATTCCCTGATATCTAAGCAGCAGAAAAGCAGCAGCGGTTCAAAGAAGCAGGGCAATGGACATCCACAGAGACAAAGAGATCCCCACCACCAGCACCTGCCAAAATGGACATTATTAAGGCAGAGAAAGGAGCACAAGGCTTTCACACTGTCTAGTCACAGAGCCCACGATCAGAAAAGAATATCAGAGAATCTGCCTCTCCACCACTTAAGAAGCAAGAGCAACCGCCCTCCCTCCTCAGTCTGCCAGGGAAACACACAAACTATAGAGAGAAAACAAACCTGGGTTATGTGATGACAAAGCTAGTGGGTGAACAAAGACACGTGCTACGTGTTTTGTTGAACATGCCAGGTGCCCATGCCGTCCAGCAACTGGTTGCATATTCAGTCTCATCAAAGCTGTCTCCTGAACCCCCCTGCAGCCCTCCTGGCCAGCTAACAGCTGAATTTTTCAGCTGGAATATACTGCTGTTGTATGGAGACACCATGACGGAAGGAACTGTGATCTTTCAGGCAATTAAAGTCTCATAGAGGTTGAGGCGGGCTTTGGATTGGTGGAAGAGCAATGAAGATAAAGGAGGATTCAGGGAAATGTGCTAATGGAAACTCTTTTACGAAATTGATGGGCCATTACCTTTTCTCTCTTCCTTGTCAGCGAGCTGGTCAGAAAGCAAAGGGCATGCACCAGCGGTTGAGAAGGGGAGACAAACCCCAACATGAGGAATGATTAATGTACGGTCTTGCAGCTCACAAGTGAAAAGAATCACTCTTTTATAGCTTCAGTAGGCTAATATTTTCCAACATGCTTTTAATGCCCAGAAAAAAACATGTCATGGGCTGCTTGTTAAGAAGCAAACACAGCACTGACAGTTACTCACTGTATACCTGTGATACCACAAATCCTCCATGTGACAATGACCTTACTGACCTTGAAATCAAACTATTTAAGCAAGTATGAGGACTTATCTTATTAACAAATAATATTAAATGAATCATCATGGCTCTGGTTTCAGTACAGCAGGAGAGGAAGACTGTACAAACAGAGTACAATAGCTTTTACTGTTAAAAAAAACCACATGACGTCACCAAAGAAACAGTCTGCCGAAATGATGTACAGGTACAGTATGTTTATTTTCCTTTAATGCCCCTATATACGTATCAAACATAGGTGCTCAGAGTCTACACACATATATACATACATATCTGCCAACTTCTCTTGTGGGAGCCTGCTTTTGTTCACAATTTTACCAAGGCACTCTGGCTTTTCTTAAGGTCAAACGTATTTTACTGATTGATTGAAAACAAGGGATGGTACCTTTCAAAACACGAAATCGCCACACAGCTTAAGTCAACAAAATGATGAAGCCTCTGCTTATCACAGAACTGTTTTAAATAGAGTAACTAGAGGTCAAGATAATAGTGTAACGTACGGAGAGAGTGATTACAGCCTCCTGGAAGACATTTCTGCCTGAGGTGAGTTAGCAGACATCCTCAGATTAAGCTTTCATCAGGAGATCTCTGTATTTCATCAATCTTTCATTATGGCACAGCTTAGAAAATCATCTGGTCAGGTGTCACTAGAAAACCTTTTCATCTTCCAAAGCAAAATATACCCCTATAAATTACTACAAGCAAAACACAGTTAAAAAGGAGGTCCCGCAGATCATTATGCGGTTCAAATAACTCAAAATAGAGGAAAATATACACTTCTACAATATTTTAAAAATTAAATACTGCCTTTCACAATAAATCCAATATATTTTATTATACAGGCTCTTGGACCAGAAGATGTAGCTAATCAACAACATTCATGTGCAACAACTTCTGGAAGAGCTTCATCCCAGAAACTGAGATTTCGACAACTTCCTGGACAATTAATCCACCAAAGCAGCAATGCGTTCCCCTCACTCTTCTCTGATGTTGGCAAACTCATAATCAGGGAAAGTTGCTTTTGCAATCAGTGAATGGCTCGGGTGTTTCTCACCTCAGGACCTATAGGTAGTTATACCAGGATAAGCCCAAGGACTACATGCTAATGTATACATGGAAAGAGATACACTGCAATTTCCAGCTCAACAGTATGATTTTCTCAGCTCAGGTTCTCTTGTCACCAAATACTTTTTTCTTGTGTTTGCTTCTTCAGCATATTCTACATCATTTATGCTACTCTTCAAAGCATGTTTCCTATACTGAACCTCTCTACGCTCAAAACACATTGTACATCTGACTACTCAGGCATAAGGGTGTTCTTTCTGCTTGTCTTTTGGATCTTCTACCTGCTTTTTAACATCACATGCAGTCTGACTTTACTTACAAATAATGGCTACACTGTTTTACCTACAATCATATTTTTTAAAATGGGTCAATAAACAAATTAAATTTCAAAAAGAATGGGCTCCAGTCCTGAAAGCATACTGGACACAAGATTTCTGTAGAAGCATCTATCAAAATCCTTATGAAAGGCTAAGAATAGGAAAGCTCTGAAATCAAGCTTCTTATGATGGAAGAAAACAGATTCCAATAGAAGTGGCTAAGAACATTACTGTGCCAGCAAATGAAATATTAAGGCTGTTTTTGATTGTGTGTTTATATATTAAACCTTCAATAAATTATTTCTTGCTGTTGTTTACAACAACCAATCAAGAAAAGTCATGTTCTCTAGAAGTAAGAAATGTTCAGTTTCAACACAGAAAGGCCAATTCTCTCTTCTGAGAGCAGAAACATGAGAAGATGATTAGTTTATTTGCTCTACTATGTTCTCTGTATTGTCAACGTCACAAATAAAATCTCTTTTCAGGTGAAGAGTAGAGGAAGCTTCTACTGACCAAGAGGGAGATCACTGGGTTTGCTTTGCTTTGTTTTGTTTTGTTTTTAAACTTTGACATGCACTTCACCCACGTACTCCATCACTACAATATTTTTGTTAACAGAGACATGAGTTTCTGCAGAAGTCTCAACAGAACTGGAATTCATCTTTGGTCCCCAGATACGGCATGAAACGGGGCAGGAATGGGATCAGAGATGCTATTTCCTGTGCCTTGTATGTAGCTTTTGGTAAACGTTGTGGGATACCATGGCAGACCAGAACAGACAGAAGGACCTGCGCACACACAACCTTTCCCACCAACTCCTGTCCTACTGATGGGGCTTATACTCATCTAGGAGAGTTTGCTATTGCCTCGCATCCCTGGAGAGGTTTCACCAAAAGCTTATGACATTCTTGGTGCCACATGATTGCAAAAGGCACATTTCTCTTAAGTGTCCCCCTTCAGCATCCACATTTCTATGACCAATTCTGTCTTTAGCAGAAGTATGTATCCAGTCTGGAGAAATGTGACTCATTATCTTATTTTATAAACAAGATAATGGAATTATTTTATTTTCCAAAGAAATGTAAATATTTGAAAAAAGAACTGTAAATGCTTCAAAAAAAATTAACAAAAAGCAAAGTTGGCTTCCTTTACTCTCTAAAGCTGCATCACATTTAGGTGCCCCTTAAGATGCTCTATTTACTTCCTGACCAAAGCAAGCTACTACAAAATCTGACTTGAAGGGAAATGTGCAATGCACTCATTTTCTGAGGCAAACAAAGCATTGTAATGGTTTATTCATAAGAAGTTAAAACCTCTTTACTTCCCACCATTTCAAACTGGATTTGCCCTTTTTAGATCTCTCAAAAATCTGCATGAATGGAAGTGAAAAACAGTTAAAAAAAAAAAACAAACCCAAAACTCAACCACCCATCAGTCATTTATAGAAGCAAAAAATTTAGAAAGATGGAATTGGGTCACAGAAACACTTATCACCTTTCCTTTTGGAAATTTAGTCAGAGATAATCAGAAACTTTGGGGGGGGTTAAAGAAGCTTCACAAAATCTTTTACTGGGAAAGGTTTTTCAGATCCAAAATGACTTTTCCTGTCAAAAGTCAGAGACAAAAAAACCCCACCCCTACTATTGCAAATATCTCAATAATCAAACATGGACACAAAAAGCAGCAGTTCACTAGCGTGATTCAATCCTTATGACCCATGTTGTCAGGATGGGTACTGCCCGAAGATCCTGGAATTACTCAATGTGAATGGAAACGTTTTTGATAGATCAAAGTGCTCAGTGGGACAGGGAGACAGCTCGCTGTCCTACTAATTTTTAATGTCACTTTCACAATCCTGTTCCCACAGCAATGTTACATGACAAAGAAGGATGTTACCAAAAGACCACCACTCAGGAAGGAAAGCTATGGAAAGACTGCCTCCAGGGCAGGAAGGCCTTTAGCACGCACTCATGGTTGATCCCTACAGCAAGGAAGAACTTCAGATCACAGGCAGTCAGGTGTCAGGGACAAACCTTAGTTTTCTGCAACACCCTTAGGAATTTTCTTGCATCAAGATCTTTAAGTAATAGTAATGGCTTAAAACCATTATTTTTCCCTCAATCCAACGTTTTTCTCCATCAAATCAAATATCTCAAGAAAGCGGAAACACATGCATACAAGTCAGAGTGTAAGCAGCACATTTAACTTGGATCAGCAGGAAGACACGCTTTCACATAGCCATAAGCAGCATACTACCAGACATATTTGAAAACATGGTTTTATATAAAAAAGTATTATAAATCTCTGAAACAAAATAATGCTGTGTGTGCAGTTTTATGCACCTGGCTGAATTAATCTGAAAGGTTTGCTCAATATAGGTTTAGCAAAACGGCATGGCAATGATAAACTATGAAAAGCATAGATTTTAAAAGGTAACACCAGCAAGAAAAAGAATTTACCCATCCTCTCATAACCCCCGAGACACAATCACTCAATCAAATTAATAGGTTTGATACCTAACTTGCTCCGAGTCTTTGTGTACTCTGTATCAGCAGACAGAAATAGCACCAGGTCAAGAGGGATAAGGAGAGTGAAGACTCACCGGCCATTGTCACGACCCACTCCCCAGACTCTGATGCTCACAATGGGCTGCGAATGAAGAACTGTGCGGTCCATGGGGTCAATCAGGTTCAGCATGTCATTTTCCAGTATAAGGTACATGTCTTTGCCCTGCAACTCCAGACAAAGTACAGTTACACAGTACGTCCCCCTCTCAAACTGACTTGGATCAAGGTGTTATGCCTACGCTGTTTAGACTTGCATCCTCTTAATTTACTCCAAGTTTCAGTTTGTTCCAAGAGCAACAGAAAACAAGTTCATTTACTTCTGGTGTGAAAAAGATTTAAGACAGTATCTTTCTACTACTGTATTTTTAAACGATCCCAATCACAAAAAGCTTTGATGTCTTCTAAATGCAACTGTTTGACTCATTCAACCCCAAGCTACTGAGTTATTCAACAAATTATGTGTTTACCCATGTTTATCCTTTCTCCAGTAAATTCTTTCAAATGTATGAGAAGAACTGTCTTAACAGCAAAAGCTTACATCAAAACCTGTACTCTTAAGGCAGAGTTTCTTCCTTCAAACAATGTGCTTTGTTTCCATAAACTTTAACCAATGGGTCATGGGAACAGACAGCAATTTGTACATTCCAAACAATTCATAGGATATTCTTTGAAGAAAGATTAATTAAAGGGGAAAACCTAGCATTAAGACATGAATGTGAATTCTGCTGGTGACTGCAGAATCCTGGAGCCAGGATTTCTCCCCAATTTTTCTGGCATGTAAGAACAAGGAGAATGCTTTTTCCCCTTAGAGGAAACAAATTTAGAGGCAATTTTCCTTTTGATGCTAATTCATAAATACTAATCTTCCTCCTATAGCTAGCATTTGCAAAAGGTCTGCTGCCTCTTCTATCACATCTACTAGCTCTCTTCTCAGAGGCTGTACACCTACTCTGCAGACCCCAAGATCCCACGGAAATGATCCTGGACCTATGGCTGAGAAGTAAGACAAGCTCCTGCTGATAAGAAGAAGAAGAAGGTGGGAGCTATCAGCTAAATATAGAGTAATTTGTTTCCTCTCTATTGTGCCAGAATCTATAAATGAACAGAAAGAATGGAAAGGGTCTGACTTCCTACTGACAAATGTTTCAAAAATGACCTTTTTCTTCACCTCAGTGACACAGAAACCCTCCTCCCGCTTGGTTACAGTGGCTCAAGGCTTAATGATGTCTCATTTTGTGTCTCTGTAAGACACGCATTCATGTCACCCTGGGAGGGCCTGCTTCCAGGGTTTCCAGGCTAGGCAGCAAGGGGCAGGCACTGCCGACCACCTCTCCCACCCGCAGATCTCCTAACAGGGATTCAAAGGGGAGCTGTAACACAGAGCGGGCAGCACAAGCGCCGAGAGGGGTGTGGGACAGGGAAGGGAACACAGGCTGGTATATGTGATGCCAACACAAGAACATTTTGCCTGATGGAAAAAGTACAGCTGTGGACGAGATGCGAGGCTGGACACATAGGCTGCTTCTAGAGAAGCGGAAACAGATGTAGCTGCGATAACCATGCATGTAAATGGGGCGAATCAGCAGCACTGAACTGCTTGTGGCATGCAGAAAAAGAAAATAAAGGAAATAAAACACAGAAGACAGGATGGCACCAGGCAGACCAGGATGATGAAGAAAACCAAACAGAAAACAGAGTCATCACAAAGAAAAAGAGTGAGAAATTTGCTTGGAGGTGAGAAGCAGTAAACACATTGTGTGAAGAATGTTACAGAGAGTCACAAAGATCGCTTTTTGGACCCATTTTCTATGTAGGTATTTGTTCCAGAAGGAAATTGTTACAAGAAGGTAAAATCTGTTCATCGTGCAAAATACACTGGGATTAGGGTAATAAAACTGTATCCAAATTAGCTGGAAAAGATTGGAGAATGGGCAGATAAGCAACATAAGTCACAGAAAATTATCCTTGCAATGCTCAAGGGATAGCTTGGCCGCAGCCAGAAGCAATATATTTTGCTAAGTCTTGTTGCCTTATTATACAAAAGCTATTTTAGAGATGAAAACACTGCAGAGGGCAAGAAGAAATAATTTAGACAGACTGGGAGCTTGAACACAGGCCTCAATGTCTCAGACTGCTGAAGAGCTGCAGCGACCTGATGGTCCAAGACAAGGAAGGCTCTTATGGGAAGAGCCACGCAGGGAAAGTGAATGAAGGAAAGACAGACTCAACTTTCAGGGAAGTGTTATATACTGTGGTATATAGGTCAACAGCAACAATGTATTTCTTTCATGTAAGTTATTTTGTAACATACAGGAATGTAGCAACACAAACATGAGTTGCATTTTTCTTCTTAGATTTTACAGAACAGTGGAAGTTAGAAATTTACAGGGAATTTCTTTTGGAGGGGAGCAGAGGGCATGAAATCCCACATTAAAGCCAGTGACAAAGCTTCTGCAGGGTCAGGATTTTACCCAGGCTGTGGGGTTTTTTTTGTGTTTTGTTTTGTGTTTTTAAATCATGAAAACTTGGGGATGGTCCTAGTCCCAATTTCTCTTTCATTACATTCTAGCTAAAATAAATGTTTAGGCAATCTTAAAACCTCTATCTGCAGTCATCAGTTCTAGCTTCATAATAGATTTCTGCTCTATGTGCTCCACCTGATACGTCAGTGACGAGCACACTTTTTTCAGATTCCTCTCTAAAACGTGCCTCTTCCAATCACTCTTGAAGCATTACATTGCCAGCAGAAAAATGTGGCTGTAATGATTTCTTTTAAAATCAAGAAGACAATTTACTTCAGGGGCCACCTATTCAAGCACAGTGTCTCTCTTGTTTTGTCAGGCTGATTTTTTAAAATTTTTTTATGAATAGCATTCTTAATTAAAACTTCCATTCAAGAGGACCAAAACTTTTCACCAGTTTGGCTTGAAAACCTGCAAGGGTTTCCAACAAAGAACAATAGAATTGACAGAGAGAAATATGGAAAAATGTGAACATTAACTCTTAAACAAGTGAACATTAACTTTTCAATGAGAATAAAGCACACACTTTCAAAGTAAACTATATATTTCAAGTTGACCAAAGTTCTGTCATCTGAAAAATGGCTGGGATTACACACATGTAAAGAGAGTGGGGGTTTTTCCCTCACAGGGTCAGCAGTAAGTCCAAAGTCCGTGACTGACACATCTCTAATTGCTTGTCTAGCTATATTAACTAAATAAAACTGTTCCCAGAAGTAAGAAAAAGGGAGACCAATGTTGTTCATTTATATGTACAATATGAATTTCTTATATAGAAAAACCCTTCTGAAATTACTTTAAATATGTAGGGCACTCTAAATGTGTCCCTTGAAACATCACTATCATTTTTAAACAGGCACTTTCTCCCAGTTGCTCCTCTGAAGCGTCTCTGCATTGTTGTGGTCATAGCCAGGACACTGGACTCAAGCCTTAGACTGTAACAGTAACTTGGGAGACAGATGGATATTTTTCCTACAATTTTTACTGAAATAGACAAGTCTTTCTTTTAATTCCTCTTCTGTTTGGCAGTGCTGTTTCTCTTAGATCATACAAGTGAAGGTTACAACATTCACTCTTACATCACTTTTGCATTCAGATCTTGTGTAGTAAATCCACATTAGTGTAACCCTGCTGAAAACATGTCAGGAGAGAGGTAGAGAATAAGATTTGGCTGAAGGTTAACTTGTTCCCTGAACAATCAAATAACAAAGATGTTTTTCTATGGGTTTGTCTCCTATGTCCTCTGTGTGTCCCACCACTATAACACCACCTTTTCCTTTCTTCTTGTTTCACTTACTGATCCCTCCACACTTTCCACTACCTCATCTGTCCCCAGCACACATCTTTTCCAAACCACAATACCTCTAGCTTCCTTCGTGTTTTCCCCTGGGCTCCCACAGTGTTATCCTGTCTTTACTGCCACTTCAGAAAGAAGCACAGAGCTTGCATGGTTCAGTTGATGAAGGTGTACTGACCCATCAGCAAACCAAGAAAGAGGAGAGCTGGGCTCTCTGTTTTTCCCTCCGTGTGTGGGAATTTGGCATCCTTCAAAACTGGATGACACTGGTGAACAGATTCAAGAGTTATT
This sequence comes from Balaeniceps rex, assembly GCA_013401315.1. NCBI lineage: Eukaryota > Metazoa > Chordata > Aves > Pelecaniformes > Balaenicipitidae > Balaeniceps > Balaeniceps rex. The sequence continues at coordinate 55,064 of VYZW01029966.1, read as the reverse complement.
GGAGAGGAAACAACAGACAGACTGATGACATAAAATTAATTTCCTTCTGAAACACTGATAAAATAATCATCTTAAAATAAGCCATCTGTCCATCAGTCTCAATCTTCTCATACATTTCAGAAGCATGGGTCACACCAGTCTGGGTTTCCTTAAAGCCTTTTTGTCACTGAGAAACCTCCGAAAATGCTGTTCCAAAGCACCACTCTCAAACCTTGGGTCAGGAGAAAGACTTCCACTGATTTCAACAGTTTGGCTTGTGTGTCCCCAACACTGTTATTGCACAGGTGTGTACTACCACGGACGTAAACAAGAAGGTGAGATCTTTGTGGCATCTGCTCTCCTGAGCAGTTTGGAACGAAAACATCAACACTTTCCTTTTATATTTTTTGGCAGTGCCAGCTAGGATAGGGAAATCCCAAACACAGAGCATGGACATATTGGCTTACAGAGTTTTTCTTTCAAGATGTTTTATGACACAAGAGGGATGTTCCAAGAGGAAGAGAAGTTCACCCCGTTCTTACCTCTCCCCAAATGCCAACAGTGTCTCTGATGTCGTTTTTACAGTAAGAGAGTTGTCTGATGCAATTGTTCACAGCAACACTGCTTTTTCCAGGAGCCAGATCTTCTTCTGCCATTTCTACCCAGCCCAGAGATCGCACAGCAAAGCACTAAAAAGAAACCAGAAAATATCTGAACATGTATCAGAGCACACAAAACGCTGCTGTATCCAGCTATGGAAATCTTGTCATGCAACAGAAACTAGTCATTTAAGGTTAAAGATCCCCGCCTAGGAGGAGAACAAAAGCAAGGCCTTGTAGATGAGATTATGCTCAAAGATAAATAAATTAAAATACAATTTGAGAATGGCAAATTGAAAACATTTGAAGGAACAAAGAAGAATACATGTAGCTGTGGAGGTAACAGTAATGCTTTACAATAAAATACTTTTGCTAATGTAAAGGAGGAAACAAGAGAGCAGCAAACAGTAGGACAGACAAACACAGAGAAATAAAGGAAAACACACAACTACAGATAGAGTAGAATTGAAATTTTAGCTAGTATCTAGAGCTCTAATTGAAAAGAAAGAAAATACTATTGGATTATGTCTGTTGTGAGATTCACACTCATGGTATATCTCACTGCCTGGCTTTTAACCAGAAAATTAAATTTTTTTGTGTATTACAGCAATCATTTCTACAGTAAGTTTAACTAAGGTAGCAAACAATAACAAATTCAAAGCACTAACAAAAAGATAAGCTATCATAAGAGGAAAGCAGGCTTTGTTCTAGAAGAAATTAAAAATGACCTTTAAAATAAAACAATCTATACAGTTTTTTAGCAGAAGGATGTTTAGCCAACCAGAGCACTCAGTTGGCAGAACAAGCCAAGGTGACATTACTTTCCACAAATGGTGCTTTTTGCAAACAAAACAAAATGGGAGAAACTGAATGGCACCATCTCTACCCTGTATCTACTAGAGTAGAGAAAAAAAACTTTAATTCTGAAAAAAAACTGTGCATTTGCTCTCAGGCTTTACAGTGGATGAAATACAGACCTCACACTAAGTCAATGGGAGTTTGCCTATGAGACCAAGACTTCCTCTGGAGAACATTATGGGTATATCTCATTCTCAAATGGCAATGCACCACCAGTAATGGATGCACAACAGACTTACTGGTGTACCTCCTTAATAGGCACACCAAACATTTATGATGGCCCTTAAAGGTTCAGCAATAATAGTTCCTTAACAACCCCATACCAAATTCCTGCTCTCTTCTAGATATTTAATACGGCAACAGACACCGCCACTGGACACTGCCAAATCAAATGCCATCCCATTTCTGAGCTCCGGTTTCCCTGCACAATACGAAGAAACACGTGGCTCGACTCAGTGATTAGATAGTGCACCAGCACTGACATGAAGTTGCACTCACTTCTTACACCCAAATCCTCCTTGCTAACCATGATGCCTCCTACACAGGTGCAGGATTCAGCAGGCACAAGTTCCAAAAGTAGAAGTGAGACAATTTACAATTAATAACTGAAAATCTGCCATTGTAGAACATCTCTGTTCTTTCACCCCAAGCCTCCCCTAACCAAGATGGATCAAGTATTGACGTCAATTAGTAGGCAGTCCTTGGTACGCTGCTTGCTTCAGTGTTATTCATACGTTTCTTCTGAAAGGTTGTGCTACCCTGAAATGCTATGTTGTTCTGGTGAACTGACTTGCAACTGTTTCACTCAATCCAGCTCCCTGTTAGGTACTCAGTGCAATTTCGACCTTGCAAAGACCAACGCTCATTGTACACAGAGCTTTGTGTGTACAAATGAGTACATTGTGACACAGAGCTTTCTTTGCTGTCAGCAGCATCCTGCGGGTCTCAGGAAGGCAGGCAATGATCCTGGGAGCTGCTCAAAGGAAGCCGGCACCGGTAGCCGCTGGGAGCCACGCTGCCTCCAAGGAGACACTGCCCACACAGGCACACAGCCCAGGAGCAGCAACAGCAGGTCCACGCTGGAGTTACCAATTAATCCCTCTTCTTGAGATGCAGTAAATAAATCAGCTTCAGAGTTCAAAAGCAGGCGCTGAATATTCATCTGCCACCTTCTAAAAACTGCTGTGAAGTCAGTGAGTAGATCAAGCTCACACACCATCACTGGTGTGCCATTTGGGAACCACTGTCCTCAAAAAAAGACCCCAAAACACCAAGGTGTTTTAAATATGCATAATACATCAACTTTGGCAAACAAAGGGAGGAACAAAATTCACCAGTGGGCAAAAAGATTAACAAGCTTCTCCTTCCTTCCCTTTAAAACTTCTCTCCTCCTTCAGCCTTCTTTCAGCTTGCACAACACACTCCTCCAGCCTACTTCGCCATGCAGAAAACCCAGCCTAAGAGCCTGCCTCTTGCACCTCTGGCACCTGCTCCAACGAGTCACTCATCATGCATCTCATCTAAGGTATTAGACAGCAAACACACTCTGTAAATTGTGTGAAACCCTTTAGTGAGTGTGGGTAAAAAATTAAAGCTTCCCATGCCTCCAGATTTTTTGAGGCTGTATTTTTTTTTAATCATTTTTTTTTTTTCTTTGCAAACAGGAAACCAATATGCAAATTCTCCTACGCTGCTGCTTCCTGACCCAGCTCTGCTAGAAATGCACAAAAGCGCTGGCTTTCAGATTTTAAAGGGAGATGAAGGAGAAGGTGAAAGAGGAAACAAAGAAGGGGTCACCACTCAGGGGTGCTCTTCACTCCAGGGCTACACAAGATACTAAAATGTCCATTTTTTAACAATTATTAAGGTCATCTATCTCAAGATTGCAGAATTGTTTTTGGCACATCAGATGCTCATGAATCTTGCTGGAAGTGCTGCGATGCCCCTTGGAGTATTACATATTTATCTCTGCTTGCTTTTAAAATATAGACTTTTACTGTGCCAGAAGAAAGGGTTTTTTAACAAGTATTTCAATATTAAATTGAGTAACAGAATACTAGGAGAGAGAAACATTTTCTAAATCATCTTAAGAGAGGTGAAGAACTAAGTATATACACTAAGCATAGCGTTTCCTCATTATTCTTCATATCTCAACCACATCTGCAATTTGTTAGCTGCTTTCTGAACACAAAGATAAATATAGTCCTTGCACTCAACAGAGTATACCTTAAGAAGGCAAAAAACTGGTGAAAGACAATCAGTTCAAGTTGACAGCAGGTAAATCTCTTATTAGTAAAGATGGTGAACTCTTTTGGTATTTCCTTCCTGGCCATTTTTACACTATGTTTAAAATTCTCCAGTGGTGGCATCCACTGTATTTCTTTCCCTTCCCAGCCCACTGTCATGACAGTAGAGCGAGCTGAACAGGATGTTCTTCTTGTCCATCCCACATATTCCCCTCTGTGTGAATGGCTTGGCTTCCTTCCCCACTTCCAGTCCCTCTCTGTGCTTCCAAGCCAGGTAGATGTGAGAAACCCAGCTGGCTTCTGGCACCTGGCAAGTTTTTGTTTGTGTGTTTTACAAGAAGCCCTTACCATAACCCAAATAAACTGCTTCAGAACAGCTTCATCAAAACAAACCGATCTCCCAAAGACTCACTACAAACAAAAAAACTCTCAGTAAAACCCAGAAAGACTTAACACCCCACTCACAAAGCAACATAATGCCTATGCACCTGAGGATACACATACAAGAAACATTCTTTTGCTCAAAATACACTTAAAGACCAAAAATCTTCTACTTCTTGGTTGGCTCTAACTGAATACACATGCTGGCATGACTCAGAAGTGATGGCAGACCTTTATGCAGATTTCAGCACTAGAAAATATGAGGACTCGGAATAACACGCGATACATTTTTATCATCAGTAAAATAGATAACAGAAGTATATATACACACACCTATGAGGGAGGGGCAGTGGAAGTGTGCGCACACATGCCTGCATCCCCCTCTCTCTGTGTATTGCCAACAATTTCACATCTCTCTTATAAAGGATCCACTTCATGCTTTATTGTTGGTGGGGTCCCCCCCTTAATTATCTGACTCAGAGGTACTCTTTAAAATGAACCACAAAAACCAGGGCTAGCTGAGCTAGCCACAACAGCAGAATTGCTTAGTTACGTAGCACGCTAATCCAGCATCGTGGTTACCCCAGCTCCCACCAACAGTACTTACCAGCCAAGAGACAAAGGGTTTCCTTTGACCTGAAAGAGCTTTGCTAATGCACCCTCTTTTCTCCTGAAACCAGTATCTAGAGTCAAACCAAGCCAGGCTGAAAACCACTGAGTGCAGCTCTCCTCAGCTATGAGTCTATGAGCTCAATAAAACAGACATTCCTGGTAATGCCAGTTGGTTAAGTACCTCTATTCGAGGCTCACATATAACTACTGGCAAATCATAATTATTGGCAAATCATAATTTCAAAGTAATCCAGATGCCAACTTTTGGCTTACAGTAATCTACCTCATTTCTTTTCTCCCTTGGACAGTAAACAAATAACCCTTGTATAATGTTATACATTATTAGCATTAAGTTACAAAAGAAAATTTTACAGTTTTTTGTGCCTGGTCAGACCCTCTGCTTTATCTTAAAATCAAAACTCTAGAAAGGATGATTTAAATAACCATATCTGAATAAAGATAAGTGAAACATGATTTTCCTACCTGCTTGAATCTACTGTTCCCAGACTCCTTCCAAGAGATGGCAAAGAAAACCAGGTTCGAAGAAAAACAAAAAAAGCTGATAAATACAGCAGGATGAAAGACAGATTTAGGAACTGTATACTGTATTTGAATCATTTGGGTACTGCTGTTTCAGATGGGGAAGGATCAAAGATACTACCATGAACACTGTGTGCCTGAGATAGGTGAATGAAAAAATGTTTAAACCATGGTACATCAACAACTTCATAATTTCACCTCAACTGGAGACTTCACATTCCCTTCTAGGCTACGCAGGATGCTGCGCAAAGAAAATACACAGGGGGAAAAAAAGGCCACCCTATCACACACTGCCCCCTGAAAAGACAGGTGAACAGAAATGAAAACACAAGTATCACTGCTCAGTTTTACAATTCTGGGGAACATATGTTTGCATGGCTGCAAAGCCAATTAATGTTTCAGGGTTAATGATCTGTAGCCAAAGAACCAAACTCATAAATGCTGCAATCCAAACTCTGTAAAAGGCTGCAAACCTTCCTCGCAGTGCAGTTCTGATATAAAACATCGTCTAAAGCTGGAGAGCTTTAGGTTTGAAGGAATGAATGAATTGTGGTTCACAGTTCTGCTCTTTGGCATTGCAAACCCTTCACCACAGGGTAGGGTTCTGCTCTGCAGCAGCTTTTCCAAGAGGAACTCCAGAAGGAGCTTTGACAGGAATGCAGAACCATGACAAATCTCTGCACGTAAGCAAATGCCACACTATAGCTGTTGCCTCATGTAGTACTAAGCATGTACCTTAAAAAAAAAAAAAACAACAACAACAACAAAAAAAAAAACACAACCCCAAAAACAAAACCCAAAAAAACCCAAGAAAACCAAAGCAACCAAAGCAGACACAATTCCCTACTAGACAGAGGACAAGAGATCAATTACACAAGACTGATGGCAGAGTAGTATTGGAAACTGGATGGATCATAAAGGCACGGGTAGAAAGATCCCATTATAGGGAAAAATTGGATTAGAACATCAGTTTGAGTACAACAAACTAATGAACTTTACAAGTACATGGACTGATTGTTTTTCAGATCACACAGCTGTTGGTAGCCTCTATGAACATCTACATTAGAGTATGTTTGCCTTCATGATTTAAATCTGTGCTACTAATTTCTTCCCTACTTCTGCACCTAAAGGACTTGGATTTCCCTTTGTTTCCCTTTATGTTTTTCCTTTTTAAAGGTTATCTCTATCTGCAGACATACATAAATCATTACAGTATTTAATAAGGCCTTTTATCACAGACCACTGAGCAGTCTTGTGCCTGAGACGCAGCATGTAGGTCACTTAATTAACCGTTTCTTATGCAGCCAACACAATCTTGGAAATTTCACTTACATTTTGTTTAATAGTCTAAAAATAAAACAACTATCATATTATTTTATGCTTTGGAAGATCAAGTATCTTAAAATATAGCCACCCTATTCTGAGAAAGAAATATGTTCCAGTATATTTGCCAGCTATACATGAAGAAAACTTGCATCGATTCCAGATGAAAATATTGGAGATGATCAAAGCTAAACTGAGTAACAAAAGAATAAAGAGATCTTATGCAATTAATGAACAAGCAAACACTTTCGTTTAGTTGACATTAATAGACTGCAATGCATCCATTTTCTCAGAGGAATACTGACAGTTGTCACAAAAATTAATTACAAAAATTAAAAATGCAGAATCAAAAACATACTAATAAGATTTTTCAACATTTCCAGCTTTCTGCTGCAGTTCATGTTGTATTATTTGAATGCTGAAAATGTGCATGCCATTCAAAAATAAAAGTATTTTGGTATTCAGGTCACAAAAGAACTCAGAAATCCACTAATAATTGCTATTTTCAAGCAAATGATTGTAAACTAAACTTCTGTGGAATAAAATATGAGGGCTTTACAAATACTGTAAAATAACCTTTATAATAAATTACTTCTCTTGAGCAGGTCAATAATGAACTTTCTGATTTCACAGTCCCTCTCTCATTCTCCAAGACGCTACAGTCTCATTTTTCCCAGACTCGCAGACTCCAACGCGTAGGATGACAAAAGTCCCTCTCTTGTTTTCAGTTTAATACTTCTGTCTCAGTGGTTCCTGCTGGCTCACAGTCAGAGGTCAAATCTGCTCTATCAAGGCAGGAAAATGTTGCAGGACCATTGTACTGGTTCAAAAGATATTTTGCATCCAAATTTCTTTTTCACTACTGTATTTCGGAATCAAGTAAAAATCTAGTCAGTTGAGCAAAAATGGAATGGACATTATTATTCTCTAGTAATACCCTTTTGCCATACGTAGTTCTGAAGAAATTAAAATCACCTTATTCTTTTCTCCAGTCTTCTCAGTAGAGAATAGGCTTTGACTTTAAATGCTTTGCAGATACCTTGACTTCACATCCTAAAGGGATGGGTTTATGGACTTTGCTTTGAGCTATTAGGGGTGTTTTGGGTTTCATTTTAATACAGTGAAATAAATAACATGCTCCCTCAGTGAAGAAAAGGCAGTCGTATTTTTCACCAGAAACTAATAAAGGACAATTGTTGCAATGATGCTCAATTCAGGGTTTATCTTGCAGAATAACTGAACTGTTAGGATAACTCAAGCAGGTTTCATTATTCTGCAACACACAAAAATGACCCCAACAAACACACATATGCTTTGTCAGTAAAGACAAGCCCTGCAGGAGTTTACAGGGCATGAAAGAATGTGTGCATTGATTTCTTTAATGCTCTGTACTTGTTATCTTTAACCTTAAATGTTGTATTTTTCTGATGAGGGCTCTTCTGCAGGCTGATAGAGGTAAGTGGTTCTAATGCAGCCAGCAGCACTTTATTCAGTACTGTGGTGCATAATTTCAAAGGTAATATGCATGACATCCAACTGGAGAAAAAAAAAAAAAAGAAAAAAGAAAAAACCTTTAGGTGAACTCTCAACCTTACTGAATCAATGGAGAAAAACCTTCCATCTTCACTAGAGTCAGGATTTCATGTCTCTAGAAGCAACATTGTTAAGAGTAATTTGTTTCCTGCAGAAATTATGTTTACGACAGGATCCAAAGTCAATGAAGTTAAATCACTTTTGATCAATTCCCACTCTTTGAAAAAGACTCAAATGAACATGAATCCTGAGTCCAGAAATCTTGAGCCCCAGTGGGCCTCCCACATTTGAGGTCCCACTTACTGTCAACGCTGCCTCCCTGCAGCACTGCGGAGCGATCATCTTCAAGCACATGGAATAATGCTCCTACCTGCATAGGAGCAACATGGCGTTACAATGTACTGCATATCTCATGCTTTTAAATCTCTTAAGAGATAAATATTACCTCCCGCTCCCTTTTCTCTTTGATGAAATGCAGGAAATTTTGGCAAGGAAGACCTCTGTTTTTCTAAAGTGAAATTTAGAGTTAGAACTAATACCAAAATAAATATACATGCTGGCTAGAACTATCTAAATATTGCTCTGTCATTCAACACAATGTTCCATTTTAACTGATTTTTGAATTAACTTCCTCCATAAATGTACATTTCAGCAGGTCCACAATGGACAAATAAGCCACCAAGGTTGTACCATGCTGTTTTCAAACTGTGTATATACAACATATAACATATATATCATACATAAATATATGTATTTTTGTATATATATACACACACAAAAATACACACTCTGCACTTTTTTCATTAAAAGCCTATGCAATGGAATGGTAAACTTTGTGACACTGCAGACTAGAGCAGGGTATTTCTCTGAGCTGCCCCAAACTGGCAAGCTAATGTAAATAATTGAAGAGAAATACAAAAATATCATCTGATCAGTTCATTTTGTAGCAGCACGATGATGAACAGACATTCAAGAGGCAGTTCACAATCAACAGGCCATTCTAAAGCTGGAGCTGACAGAGGCTATATATTGTTTTAGAGCTGAAATGGTTGGTCTCCACTGGGGAATATGAAGGGCTGCAAGCCGTGACTCCCTCTGCAGTGTATTAGCAAAGATGCTGGCAAGCTGATGGGGAGGTCTGCCAGCAATACCAGCAGAGGCTGAGCCAAACTGGGAGCTCCCTGCACACCAAATCCATCGGTTTGAAGAATGGCAACAGCTTTTTGCCCGTGGGACATGAGTACGCAGTTTCTGTCCTCTCCTGAGGGCTCCTTCATCAATCAGTACACAAAGTACTGCTGGCCCAGAAAGTTTACTGTGCTGCACCACAAAACAGTGAATAAGTTGTGATTGAAACCAATTAAAAATAAGAAACATTAAAATATTAGGAAGAGCAGATTCTTCCAATGGGGGGGAAAAAAAAAAAATCTCTTACAGCAGCAGCTAGGTTTTTCTTGTGTTCTGCGCAACAGCCATGGTTTGTTAAATGGTTGTATACAGCAAGATGCTGTACACAGACTCCAGCCAAGAAAAACTGCACCGTGCATCTCCATGAGAAACAGTACTGAAGATGACACTGGCACTTCAACCTAGTGAAGCAGTAGAAAACTCTTCTTAAACAGCCCCCGCTGGAAGAAACACCATCGTTTAAAAAAAAAAAAAAAAAGTCAGGTGTATTCATGTTTTCTCAAACATGGCCCGCACTTGCTGGTAGAGTAACTACAATTTTAACAGCACTGTTTCACTTTGGAAATGGTTTCCTGTTACTTGGAGGCCACAGCAGCACATTTGGTGCCCCACGGTTGTGCCAGCACCGCCTTGCCCAGCTGGCAGCCAGGGAAGCTACCTCCCCATGGGGGGAGCCGTCACCGGCGCGCAACTAAGCTGCCCACGCAACCTGGCCACTCACGGCACTCACAAGGTAGTAATTGCTTTAAGGGAAAAGTGTGACTCACACAAGTCCCATCTGCATCATTTAGCCTCCTGTAATGTAATTGCCGCCTATGTTCTTACTACTCCAAAAATTCCTGGTCACCAGACCTGCGGCAGACAAAGTTGCTGTCAATACTGGAACTTTACAGGCCAAGAAGGTATTTTGATTTGATTTGAAACAAAAGTGTTCTTATATTTTATCTTCTCTTTTCCCAATCCTGCCGAAATCCAGCAGCCCAATGCAAACCTTTTATACAGTGTATCTTAATAAAGTAAATACTGATAATGCCCCCAAATTCAAGACATAATTATTGCACTACAAACCTGGAAATTAATGGTAAATTTTAAAGCAATTTCCATTCTCTTTCATGTGAGGAATGGCTTTGTGATATATTTTTCTAAGGAAGGCTACAAGTAAAATCTCGCCCTCTTCATTTCTCCTGCTGTTCAGTCACCCATGTCCTGATCCTGCATGAAAGGTTCGCACCTAATTAGATCCCAGAGATATGTGGGATTTCTAAGAGTGAAAGATATGTAACATTTTGCAGGATCTAATTATAAGTCTTACAGGGCTCAAGAAATTAAATTACATTATCACAGATATTTATATTATACATATATTATAATAATTAATGGTATACAGAGTTACAATATGTTTAAAAAAGTACATCGCTTAGATTTGGGAAAACACTATGTCTTTCTCTGCCCTGGACCAGTCTTCATATTTGATTAAACAAGACTCCATTTAGGGACAAGGTGGAAGCAAACATTCTCTAGATGGAAATCTGTATTATGATGTACCTCACATCATGACATAATCACTTATAACATCACCTAATGACACAATAGATGTCAACAGGAGTAAGTATCAATCACTGAGAGAGAATGAATGAGCCAACACACTCTCCAAAAGTTCTAATGTACAAAATGAAAAAGACACTATTTAAAAAAAAAAAAAAATTGGCGAGGACATGTATTTGAGTGCTTTCATGTGCTATTTATAAAACCGCTTTCGAACCAGAATATTTTCGAGTACCTGCATCATTTACCTGCAGTATCTCTGTAGCTGGGAGGGTGCCTTAATGCTGCTAATGGCAGACAGCCAGATTCAGAACCAACCAACCAGTTTAGAAACTGCCGTCCCCATCACTCACCATTGCTACCTAGAAGCTGCAAGGATGTAAAGATGGATAAACTTTTGCTGCACTACAGTAATTGTCAAGACTGACCTCTTCTTGATTATTCACTGGATGTTTCAAACAGATCTGTGTTTTGACTCGCAGTTTTGAAAGCTACTAAAATGACTACCCAGATGGTGAGAGGGGGAAGAAACTAAGGGCACCTTTTTGTGTTTGAAAGAAACAAGGGAAAAAACCCTAACCCCTAACCCCAAACTCAACTACAATGTTCATTTTGGTTTTAGGTTTTGTTTTTGTTTGTTTGGGGTTTTTTTAAGCTTTTATTCCCGTATTATCATTCTTCCCTCTGAAAGCCTAAGATAAGCCAATACCAAAACAATTTTTTTAAAACTACTTAAACTCTTACTCTATAGTTCTTTTGATTTAAAATACTTAAGAACACCATTTAAGGAAGATCCATGAGCACTGAGCATAATCTGCTTTCCTGCATTTTGTGAAAGCTTTCCTGTATTTCCACACTATCTCATCAATGCAAAAATCAGTATTTCCAAAGACGCACTTAGTTTTCTATTGGGAGTAGCTTCATGTTAAAAGAACTATGTACACCCCGTTTAGGTTAATCCTCAAAATACAAGATTCTGCTGTTCACAAGAAACTTTCAGCTACTGGCAAGAAGATTCTTTGAAAAAAACAAAACAAAACAACCAACTCCCTCCTCCTGACCAAGGTGCTATTCAAATTGTTGAGAAGACGACCAGAACTCCTCTTCCGCTCACTGTTACAAACTTATAAACACTGGTTATAATTATGGCTTAAGTTGCAACTAAAATGATTACCTACTCAGGAGCTGAAAAAGTAAATGAAATTATGTGTCAAGAACTTTCCATTAGAGAATACGGACATTTTAAAGCTACCCTATGAGACCCTGGAAAAACTCCACCCAAGGTAACAAATCTGATGGCCCATGGTTAAAAATAAAAGACAGAAAAAACAGAGCTGCTACAACAGCCAGGGAAACAGGGACTCATAAGAAGATGGCAATCCTCCTAGTCTCATTATGAATAATTAAAAGCACGTGGGTTGTTTACTTTAATAAAACTAAGCTGAAGAAGAGACGTAATTGCCTGCTATAAATGCACTAGACGATGGCTAATCATAGAATAAGAGGATAAAAAATGGCCTCAGAAAGTTTAGGTTAAAAGGTTTTTGACCATCAAAGGAAGGCAATACTTGAATCAGTTTGTCAGTGGGACTAGTCAAGGCAACCCCCTCCCCCAAACGTTTAAGAAGAAACTTGAAATTAATACATGGGATTATATATTGTGGTTCCCTATAAGGGTAAAGGAATGGGTTCAAGATTTCTTCTAGTCCTCTACCTTGTAAGAGGTCCTATTTCCTAGGGAATGAAAACCAAGCATTGTTTTTGAAAGAAACAAATTCCTATTCTGAAAAACAAGCAGAAGTACCATTTTGGAAGAAAAACTGTTGAAGATGCCTAATTTTTCTTTTAGATTTAATCTTTTTTTGTAAGGAGACTTAAGATGGAATAAACTCCTCAGATTTAACTAATCAAATTGCGTCCATTAATTGAGTCCACTGATTGAAATTAATTGAACTGAGGCTTTTTGTAGTATTTCATGTGCTCATGAGAAGATTATATGCAGCACACGGTGGACTGTGAAACTGCTGGAAAACGTTGAATACTCCCTGTTTGCACCAATAATTTTAGAAGCTCCTCTGACTGTGAGAGAGAATTATGGACTTCACAGTGAAAAGATGATCCTTTCTTGGAATTATCAGGCATGGCAAAATTTCCTCCTCTCTGGTTAAGTCTTCACTTGCATCAGAAATCAGACTCATCTCCATCACCAAGAAGACAGGCTGATTATTTACCAATGGTGCTGTGTCTAGGCAGGATATTTGCTTCTGGAGAACACCAGAAACACGCAAATGCAGGATGTCTCTAAAACACGCATACCCACCTCCATAGCAAGAAAAGCAGTAGAGAGATGGATATTAACTCTTTGGGGGACACACAATATTTTGTAAAATTATTTCCACAGTGCTATTTACAGGCCACTTTCATGACAGCCACAAGTGGTCTGACAAGTCAGCTTGTCAGAGACATCCCTCACATCACTCCAAAAAGCCTAACTGGTTAATCCCTAATGCCCAGGTAGTCAATAGGCATTCATCACCAACTCACTTCCCATGTCTCCAACTGTGTTTTCATTCGCCTACAGTTAAGTCATTAAATTTAAATACCTGGTATCAGCATCTCCTACCTCTATCCCTCTTGGAAATAGTGTCCTTCTCTTCCTTTCGAGATTCTGAGCATTTACTAGTTTCTAAAGCAGAAAACAGACTTTTGGAGCAACTGCCTAGTACTTCCACAGGTATAAATACATTCTTCCCATTCTTAGACACTGATGTACAGCTGAAACTACTCTAAAACGGCAAGGCTAGAAAGCGAAGCTCTGCTGAACAGGCTAATGTGGACAGGGAATTCGAAAACCCATGCTTGACACAAAAAAGACTAAATTAAGCCTTAGCCAAAACCCACGTTTAAAATGAGAGAATAAAGGCGAGCCCAAATGTCAGGCCAAACAGGTCAATTCTGAAAAGATTTTGGAGAAATTGAGTCATATGAGCTTTCCATTTTTCATCCCATTCCTAGGGACAGAGACAGGTTTCCCCAGGAGGTTCAGTTTCTTTGCACGACTGCAAGGAAAAAATTTAGCATCTTTCTATTCTTTTACACATGGCCATCATATTTTACAACAATGTAAAAAGAGACAGCCCAGAGGAATTTACAGTTCAGGATTGGTAAAAGTGTCTTTTTACCTCCCTTGAAACTCAATTAGGAAGGCACAGGTTGCTCTATAAATTAAGCAGGAAGGTTATGATCTGTCTCCTGGGAAGTACCAATTCAAAACTCATGTCCAGTTGTGCATGTTTCACATGCAGAATTAGGATCCTTGTCAAGTGCAATGAGCCATCTCTTCAAGAAATTTCTACCAAAATAAATTACTGAAATCAAAAAGCTGGATGTAATCATTCTCCCCTTTCTCCCACTTCCCCTTCTCTTTTATACCCTTATGCAGACAACCTGCACCAAGATGCCAAGGATATGAAGCTCTGAACTGCATCTTAAGTGCATGATGTATAGAGAAACATTTGTTCTTTATTGACAATTTTGAATGCTTAACTGTGTTGCTGCATAGATCATTTTTCTTACAAGAATTATGAGACACACTTTTGCCAAAACTGACATTTTTGCAGCGCTACAATCTGCGGAAGTTGACAGACTCTGGGGGGAAGACAACTACTTCAGCTTTCCACAAGATGGCATGGTTCCCTTTGCTGAAAGCATTACTCAGTGCCATTGAGGAAATTTAATTTTTTTATTTAATTTTTTTTTTTTCAAATGTACTGGCCCCTGTCATGAATAGGTTTGAATAGGTTTAAATAGGTTTAAGATCTCTAAAATATCTCTAACAAGGTTCATTTTAGTGAATTCTTTCAATAGACAGTTTAATGAGCTAAAAAAAGCTTCCTTCTCTTATACTGAAATGAAGAAAAAGTATCTGTGCTTGCTGCTACACAAAAGCAAGCTTCAATCAAATATAGTAAAGGCACGCCATGTGGCAGACAAGAGCCTAAGGGGCTAAAATATCTGATTTTCCAAGTCTAAGGTCATCAGTTTCAATTCCTATCAGAATTGTTTCAGTCTCACAATATTTTGGGTAAAATGGGCTAGCAAGGAATCCACCTACCACACCCCCTTCCCATTCATGTGAGAATTAAAGATCCAAGAGCATTTTCCGCAGGTGAAGATTTTCCCTGCTGTTTCTGGACCACTTCCTGTCCCTGTGGGGTGCAGCCATTCAGCAGCTGCTTGTCCTGTCCTCGGGGCAGAGGCAGGTGCACTGAACAGCTCTGCCCACAGCTTCTCCTGCTGCAAAGCAACATCAGCACTGGTGAGCTTCACCCGCAGGACTATGCACGCAGTCCCTACTGCCTCTGCACAACATCCCCATCAGGCAGTGACAGACAGCAGGTAAGGTGCTTTGATTCAAGTGATTTAAAAAAAAAAACAAAACAAAAACACCCCCAAACATGTAGAGTTTCTCCTCTATTTCTTGTCTTGCTCTTCTCAGTCACTTCTGTGAATGTTTCAGCGCTCAGTTTTGATTACCCATTTAAGTGTCATCAGCATGGTTTTGCCTAACAGGAGAAACAAAACCAGCTGTTATAGACAAAAGAGGACAAGCTTCTGGCATTGACCCGTTTCCCCGACACCAGATGGGTATCAGTTCCATAAATTTTGAAGTTTAAACAGCAAGCCAGAGAGGGAAGGGAGATGACACATGAGTTATTCACCCACACAAATACTGCCACGGTTCTCCATGCAGGAAGGGCTCTTAATTCTTCTACCCAGTGCTAATCACCCGGGAAAGAATCAGACATATCAAAATACTGCCTCCCTATAATGCTTTCCATAATGTAAGGCTTATCTTGAAAGGAACAGCTTTCTGGTTCTGAGGATTGGTAACTAATGCTCATCACTCCTCCAACTCCATTTACTGTGCTCAGAATTTAGTGCTTGTCATTGTAACAAGCGCAGCTGAAATCCTTGCTTTTTAACTGCCAGCCTGCCAAGCAAAACACATTTATTCACATCTGATTTAAACATCACAAGCCAAATAATCAAGATGACAAAGAAGTTTAAGTACCCTGATCAGCCTGTTTTCTCTCCTAAAATATATCATTAATGCTATTATAATTATTAACTCTGTTACATACTGTCTTTCTGCATGTAAGTAGCTTCTGATCCTGTCAGTCACTGCAGGTGTATGGCACACCCAAAACACTTATTTAAATTACTTGGATTTCCAGTTATAGAGATTCACATACATCTTTAAAAATGGATGCAAGCACAAGGCAAAACCATCAACAAGACAAATCTGGAGATTTGTGTACAAGCATTCAATACCTTCTGCTGCTTCTTTCTCCTCAAAAACCTTAGATTACAACAGTAAAGGCTCTGATTTAATTATGGTGCTTGTTCACATAATGGTCTCATTTTTCTCTATAAATTTTATCCTCAAACTAGGTTGCATTCTCTGTTCTAAAATACAGAGTTCCTTGTTCTAAAAAGAAACTTCCTTGTTACTAGCTGCAAGCTGAAGCAGCCACATAAACAAGGAAGAGTACTTAAAAGAGGGACAACCTCGAGAATAAAGAGCAAATTCTGTCACAGAATGCCCCAGGAAGCTATCCAGCCATGACAAACATCAGAGCCCTCTCCCACTCAGGACAGAAAACTCAGTTGTGGCAAGGGGTCAGTTATTACAGTTGGACAGTAGAATCTTGAGCTGTAACATTCAATTTCTTGGCTTACGTTGATATTTTAAAATAAGTCACACTTTCCTGACCAAATTGAATGAAGCTTTAAATCTGCAAATGCCTTTGATGGAAATAGTCTTGCATGGTCAATCTACATTGCACCAAGAGGAGGAGTACAGTTAATTTCGAAACATAGGAGACATTCTGCACCTTGCAAGTTATGTTTACAATTGCAAATTTTTAATTGTTATCCCACTGTGGATCTTCTTACAGACCTTGGCTTCTGGATCACTGTTGATGCTACAAGAATCATCATCATCAGATTGTGGACCATTTCTGTTACAGAAAAAAAAAAGACAAAAATCAATCTTAAAATCATATAAAAACTACAGCACAGCACAGCTGGTCATTGCACAGAGACTTCTGAAGTCATTATACCTGAGCTTCAAAGAGGCATAGCGTAACGTTGCTCCTTCAAACTCTTTCAGACTTGGGTCTGGGTTCACAGTGGCTGCATGCAGATCCTAGAGATAAAGGCAGTGCTATTAGTATAGTATTAAGTGCTATTAATCTAGTATTAAGTACACCACCGTGTTATTTCTTATTTCAAAGGGAAATTAAATCCTCCCTGCAAAGAAGCGATAGTATTTCTGGCTGAAGTTGAAAAGAGGCATGCATATATTCTCAAGCTGCATTTCATTCAGTGCAGGCATCTTATTTGTTATGTCATGGCAGTTGCCCTGCTAGTTTAGACTGAGTCCATCCCAAGTGGAAAGATCAGAAAAGGCAGCATGTTTGTGAGCTAGACATCCCTAGCAGTACCCCCATTCACTTTAGCCTAGGTTATGAATGACATTCATGGAAAAATAAAAGGGGAAAAAAACAGCCACTGCCATGCAAAAAACAAGGGTAATAGTATTAAAGGTTCTAAAATCTGACAATATACTTGCCTTCCAAATGTCACTATTAATCTTTCCCCCATTCAGTACAGCAAAATCACTCCATGGCTGTTTCTAGACACATAATTATTCACACAGAAAGAAGCACATTGATAAAAAAAAAAAAAAGAAAGAAAAAGAAAAAAAACACAAGACACTGTTGTTAGCATTGATATTTACAGGATGGGTTAGGGAACAGATCACCTCAAACTTCAACTAATTACTCCACTATATCATGGCATTTGGAGGAAAGGGGAGAGAAGACATGCCTCTAACAGTTACTTACCAAAACAAATGATTGAAACAAGGAAAGTTAATATAAATTAGGAACAGACAATGAAATTACTCTTTAACTATGATCTTAAAAGCAAGCAAAATGAATCTGAATATGAATGTTGGCCACAGCTGCTACAGCCTTTGATAAACAGCAGTTAAGGGGAAACATGAGGATTTCCATTTGATTGGCACTTTTGGTAGAAGACCCTAACACTATTGGAACTAGAAATACTGAAACATAATGATATATATAAGGATAAGATACATACAAGGTAAAACCCAAATATTTCTAAAGAGAAAGAACAAGAAAAGGACAGTGAAGGGGAGGATTAGTAAGGAGTGCAGAGAGATTTCTTGCTGAAAAAAGTAGTTTTGTAAAGTCTAGCAACTTCCTTAAAAAACAGAACAAAACAAAACAAAAGACCCAAACAAACCACCCACCCTCTCATTTTCCATTCAAGTTTCTCAAAATTTTCAGAGGCGTTCACTGGTACAATCAAGCAAGTAGCGGTGCATTTACCACTACAGCAACCTGAGGTTCATCCTTCTCTGTAAAGCCCAGGAGGAGCAGCTGATGTTGGAGTTACCCCTCTCCTCTTCCCCACAAGGACAGAAATCCTACAGTCCTGAACAAGAGCCAGGTGGGACAGAAGATCTGGTTGCTGAGAGACCCAGAGCCACCTCTTTGTAGCTTCACCAAATCAAGTATTCCTGTAATTAGTGACCCCTTTTAAGACAACTCCCAGGTTGTCCAGCTCAGCCCCAAGATGAAGTAGTACCTATTAATATGACCCAATGCATTAATTTGCAGGGTGGACCTCTCGCCTCAGAAGTGTTCTCAGTACATCCCCACTGGAGGACTTATTTGTGAGAAACAACTCCCAGGAATAACCCTTCCCTAACATGCCTTTGAATTAATTGAGTTGTTAGCTTTTCTTGCTAAGCCCCTCCTCTTTAATTATTAGCTGCTAGTGATTCTGTTACCTACAGAAGAACAACTAGAGGTCATCCAGGCCTGGGATGAGTCAGGCTATAAGACACAACTACCATCACCAAATTCTGCCATGATCTCAAAGAAGCTCTTATTGAAAATTAAACCCTATGGCCTTTTCTCTGCATAGGAAATGGGAAAGAGGCAGCAAAATCTCTAAAATTTGGAAGAAAACGTAACAAAAGACGAGGATGCACAAAGGAAGTCATTTGGCAACACACAGGAAAAAAGAGCCATCTAAAACTAAGTCAAATTTAATCAGCTGTGCAAAACCAAAATACATTTTCATGCTTTTGAGGGGGAGGAAGGGAAGGAATGTTCCAGGTTATTCATATTTAGCATTTATTAGCATTTTTGTTAAATCTGCAGGATTTTCGCATAATGCTTACCCATAATCGCTTTGGATTGAAATTTACTGATTATCTTATGAAAGAAAAATTGCCTTGCAGGCTGTGCAAAAGTAAGACATTTTCATTTTTTTCCTTTTTAAAACCCCTTCTGCCATTTGTATGCATTACAGCATCATTCCTTCCTACCCATTTTTTCTGATTCTCTGTTCAACAACAGTAAGTAACTGCTTTTCTTTATGCTAAGTATCCAGAGTGAGCTACAATGTAAAAATGGCTGACTTTATCTGTTCTTTGTT
>VYZW01029966.1:16320-32283 GCA_013401315.1 Balaeniceps rex | reverse complement strand
CTACCCTATAAAGGAACTATGTCTCAAATGAAGACTCATATGTCTCTGCATGATACTCCTACCAAGTGAACCAAAAAGAAAGATGATGCAAACAGAGTCCAGCCAAAAAACTGCTATAATGTGCAAACAATTTTATGTATCCTGTATCCATATAATGCAGCAATGCTTCAGCGCATGCTACAGAACTGCACTAGTTTCACATTAATCAGGCACTGGCTGTCTAATTTATTTGAGATATGTCTGATTTCATCCTACACATCCGAAGTTTAGGATGTTTCATGAGGCACAGCCATTACAAAATGTGCATAGAAGAAGATACTTACGATGTACTACCAACAAATAGCTACACTTTGGGATATTATCAGGCCCCATATTCTAAAGCTTAGTTTAGCTAACAGTTAAACCTGCAAGTTCAGAAAGTTATTTCAATTTTCTTTACAGTATGCAACCCACAAGAAGACACAGTATATTACCTCAGTTTCTGGAGTAGGAGATGGAGTAATGGAACCAAGTGATCCTTTCCGTGAGCCCTGGAGATCTGTTGGGATGGATACAGGACATTGCCATTGGGTTGTTCCTGTTGGTATGTGCCAGTAGTAGATCCCAGCAATGTCGTTGATTTTTTTCCAGCCAGGTGGTAAGTCTGGGTCTGTCTGAAATGAATGATCACTCCATATATCTGCTGGGAACAGCGGGGCAGGGGAGGGGAAAGAAAATTAATCAATGTTACTAAGGCACGAACAGTTCTTCCATGGGTCTGCCCCTGATGCAAGTGATGCACAGCTGGTACTGCTGTTGTACAGTTCCTGTGTAAATGAACACCAGAAAAACATTTCGAATTATTGAGGGTCAAAGTAAGGTGACAAAGCCTCTTTTGACTTGGCCTATAAAGAGAGGAAAAAAAATACGCTACTTACCAAAGAGCTGTTCTAATATGGCAGCTATCTAATACCATCAGATAAACTAGCTCTTCTAAAAAGGTTTAGCTTGAAGTAAATTAAATCACAGCATATAAAGAAAAACTTGGAGTTGCGGTGTACTCTATCCCCTTCATCACAGCACCTTCCCTTCTCAATGCATGGTAGCAGAGCATATATTTCTGCTAATCAAAGTCAGCTTATCAAAACAGAACCCCTCCCACACCAATCAAACAACCTGCACTGGGTTTACTCACAACACCTAAAAGACTGCTTGTTCAAAATGATGAGAACAAAAGAACTGAGTGATCATTTTACACACACTCTGATTGTCACAAACAAACAGTTTTCAATTAGTTTTATAATGGGGTAGTAAAAAATCAAAAACTCATCCACAGTGCCAACGCGGAGATGAAATACTGGCTCTACTGACAAACCTCTTACTAACTTAAGAATGCACCAGCAATTCATATCGTAATTAGAGAGCTTCCCAGATTTACCTGGGATTATAGATGCATATAAGAGATGTCACCGGTGGAGAGCATGCAGTGCTTTTTAGAAAGGCAGGGGCATCACCTATGTGCAAACCAGCTGTACCCCAGCAGGGGCAGTTACCTTCTGCTGGATACATGCTTTCCAGAGGCTGGGAAGGGAGCCAGTGCTCTTCTAAACTTCCCAGCTAAACTGCTTTGGTGGTGTCATTATGGTACGTGCTATTAACCAGCTGCTATGGTCTACTCCAAGGACTGTCAAGCTGCAGGGAGAAACAAGTAACCTCCCGCACTGACGTTTCCACCAGCACTTGAGCAGACATGATGAAGGCTGACACCAGCACCGAGAACTGAGCTAGCGAGAAAAAAACCCAAGGAAGCACCATACCAATGAGCTGTGGCTCATCTAGTCTGGCAACTTGTCTCCAGCCTTCAAAGACAGTCCTCAAAACACCTTCAGTGGATGACAGATTAACAACCTGCTGTTATACTACTCTTCTTAATCTCTTTTTTGAATTAGAAGTTTCTTGTTAGTCTATCCTCAAGCCTTTTACTAAGTGTTTTATCACAGTTGCTTATTTCTGAATCTCCCTCATTTCTGATACCCACATTTATGCACATACACACACACATGCACAAATGGCATGATAACTTGAAATAACTCTTACACTCCATGGCACAAACCCAGACTATTTCTTCCCCAGACCCACTTAAGAGTTCTTAAGTTACTGATTTACCACTTGAGGACTAATCTGAGCAAATTCTGCAGAAGAAAAACTAGACAATATCATTACACTTAAATTCAACCCTTGGCCCAATATCTGAAATCAGCAACATTCATATAAGCCGTTCCAGAAATTCCCAAGTATTCTAAACACCCGCCTCTAAATGTCCCCCATTGTAGCCTCTACTACATTCAAGTGTACGTAGTTCCTGGCTCCAAAGTTTTACATGTTTTAAAGCCCATTCATCTTCAACCTTGCCCATTTTTATTTTTCAGCTGAACAACTTTAGCTGTACTCTTCTCAACCATATAAAAGGAAAATAAAAGCAAAACACTTTCAATAATTTGACCAAATCATGCAAAAAGTGACGTGCAAAGATCAAATATCTAAACATCACACTGAAGTATGCACGGCAACATCTGCAAGTCCAGATACACAAGGTTAAGTTTAAATAACTGGTTCATAAAACTCCAAAATATCACAATAACGTCAGTGTTCATAAAACTTACATATTGGGCCTTTCAAAGCACACTGGAATAGGAAAATAATAAACTTTTATTACGCAGAGAGGCAAAGCTTCAGATCAGTTTGGGTTCATACAGTTTACAGTATTAAACAACCATACTTCAACATTGCCAGGACATGAAAAGTTATTCTCTTCACTTTAAGATAGGTACTGCTTCTGTCCTTGCTACACGTACATATGTACGTGTACACATGTATTTAAATATACAGTTAGCAAAGTGTTATGCTATGGCTGCATTAAATTACTCCTTTCAAACCAATCAACCAAAGATGCAGAGGAACCAACATGTTGTTATTTATTGTTGTAATGACACGCAGTACAGAAAGACCTCAACAGAAATTACTTTGAAGTAAAAGCAGACAAAACTCATAGCAGAAAGAAAATTGTTAACCCAGAGACTTAAAACAACACATCTCTGCAACATTTAGTTAGAAGAGAAGAAATTATCTTGTATGTGAATGAATATTTGGAAGGAAATCATGTAAAACAGCTGGGAGCACTCTGAGATAAGAAAATATCACCTAGCCGAGTAATATTACTTTACTTTGAAAACTTATCCATTAGCAAAAAATACACCAAAACATGTGTGCATATGGTCTGAGATAAAATAGGAATTAAACTTCAGATTTCTTTTCAATTAATATAGCTCAGGACTTTCAAAGAGCTGCATTTTCCACACAAAACGACTATGATTGACACCTGTGCGCGAGATGCATGTTGCTGGTGTCCGCATACTCTTTGTGCAGAGGTACTGACCTCAGACCACCTGAACAGGACAGAGCCAGATCTCACACGTTCAGACTGAAACACCGTTCCCTGTGTTAGCTGTGCAAACCTACTTGAAAAAATGAAATGCGTGTCCCCCCCCAGCCTATTTGTGACCACACCTCAGGATCAGACAGACCGTCAGGGATAACCTTTTCACAGGATGTGATTTCCTACTGGCACGAACTGGAAAACCTCCCCAGTTTGCTGACTGTTCTAACAGATGAAAGCACTCGGTGTGCAAGTCAAAGGTAATGCACCATTGTCCTGGTTTCGGCTGGGATAGAGTTAATTTTCTTCCTAGTAGCTGCTACAGTGCTGTGGTTTGGATTTAGGATGAGAATACTGTTGCTAACATACAGATGTTTTAGTGGTTGCTAAGCAGTGCTTACACTAAGTCAAGGACTTTTCAGCTTCTCATGCTCTACTGACTGAGAAGGCTGGAGGTGCACAAGAAGCTGGGAGGGGGCACAGCCAGGACAGCTGATCCAAAGCGGCCAAAGGGATATTCCATACCATATGACATCATGCTCAGTATATAAACTGGGGGAAAGCTGGCTGGGGGGCTGCTGCTCAGGGACTGGCTAGGCATTGGTTGCTGGGTAGTGAGCAATTGCATTGTGCATCAGTTAGGTTTGTATATTCTTCTATCATTTTTTTTTTTTCCCTTCCTTTTCTGTCCTATTAACCTGTCTTTATCTCAACTCATGAATCTTACACCCTCCCTCCCTCTCCCCATCCCACTGCTGGGGGGAGTGAGTGAACAGCTGAAGAGCTGTGTGGTGTTTAGCTGCCTGCCGGGTTAAACCACAAGAGAGAGAACAAAAGAAAGATAAAAGTAAGAGTCACTATACAAAATCTGACAGGACAGATGAATGTGCTTGCAGCGTCAGAGACCTACTACAGGACACCAATGGCTTTTCTTTATTTGAATATGGAATTACGGGTAGTAAAATAATTCTCCTCTGAATTTGAAAGAAACTGTTCAATGGCATGACATTGAATCAAAGCCTCTACTTTTGGTTGCATAGGCCACTGTAAGAATGGTCACTTATCAGAGAGGTGTTTGGAGCCCAGAACAAAATGTTGACACGGCATCAAACAACTTGCATGAAACAAACCCAAGGGGAAATAGAATCGAACACATTGGACTTCTTCAACTGAATTCAAGAACTCCTCTTATATCTGCAAGATTTTGGAGGTACAAACATTGCATGGAAATGGTCCCTTTTGTTCTGTGGACAACTAAGCCCTACATGCTTCATCAGTGGCAGAGGATTTACAGTGGTCAGGAACTTTTCTCCAAATCCCTCCCAGTCATCCCCAGGAGGTGAAGTTCTACCTGGCACCTCCTGGTCTTTTCCGTGCTCTTCACTTTTTTGTTGGTGAAAGGTCAATGAATCAGGACCACATAGCTGCTCATAAAGCTTCTGGGTTTGAAAGTATTGTTGCTCTGATAATATGGAAAGCATGGCTTACTATGGAAATTTAGAGCATGATTCACAAAAAGAATGTATCCTTTTGTATTGGGGTTGGTTTACCTACCATGTGTGTTACAGTAAACCATGATCTCCTGAAAAGCTATTCTGCAAGACATTTCTTATATAAAATGCATACGGCAACAGGAGTAAGAAAAACAATAGTGAACTAGAACAAAGAGAGCCACTGTAGCTAAGCTGTATGCGCAAACAGACACTGGGTTTCTTTAAGAAACTTGGATTTATATTATCTGTATAACTTATCTTTCTATAGCAAGAAAGAGTCAAATTCTTATCAGTGGAAAAATATTTTAAGATGTAACTGATTCAAAACTCTGCACAGGAATGAGGTATATGTTTACCCAGGTGTTATGCAGACTCACACAGCACTGCAGACCTTTGAAAGCCAACTCTTTTTCTGGAGAAAGACCTTACTGAACAGGGTGGTTCCACTGCCTACATACACTCCAGAGATGAAGTCCAAAGTCACTGCTCACCACAGGAGACTGGGCAGTCAGCTTGCAGCTGAGCCTTCACCTCACTTTCTATCCCTGTCCGAACATGGGGTGCATGCGAGCTGTCATTAGCAAGGCAGGCCGACTCTTATCCTAGATCTGCCCACACTGGCATGGACATGTCGGCGAGTCCTCGGCAAGCTGCTACCTGGAAATCTGCCTAAGATAAGTGTGAGCTGTCACCACCCAACTTCCGAAATCAGCACTACCAGCTTAAAGGTCAACATAGTTAGAAGTTCACAGCTGGTCTTCTGCAGGCAGATTCACGTGAAAGGACAGGTCGCAGAGAGAGGACTGGTATTTTTCAGTTGGAGTTCTGCCTCACTAAAGACAGAAGACACTAAAGCCTTGTCCGTGCAGGGTAAGATCCCCAAACTGGCTATTCATGGGGATGTTATTACGGATGAAGCACAGGACAATTCTGGCAAAAAAACATTACAGTAAATGAGACGTGGTAGGGGATTTTGAGGACTAAAATGGAAGATTACATAAAATCATGAAAGATGTGATTTAAGATAAGAAGCTAACTTCATCTGAGGAAAACTGAAAGACATAGAGTGGACTTCACTGGGCTTTCCTGGCCCCCTTACTGCACCAGGACCTGCCAAGTCCCTCGGGAAACCAGATCCTTCCCCTCTACCTAAAGCTTGCTTAGAGCTGGCGCCGTAGACCCTTCTTACAGGGTCCAACATGACAGGGCACAGGGCTGCTCCCTGAAAACCTTTGGCACTGGTCTCTGCAGAACTCAGAGAGAGGAAGCTGTTTGCTGCACCCCACCACGCAGCCTCTGCTTCATCTCTTCAGAGACTCAGCAACACAGCGATGATAGGAATGTTTTTAAAAGAATAGGAAAATGATGAAAAAAAAAAAGAAATAATCCGAAGTGAGAGCCCAAGGGGAGGGCAGAGCCTGCGATGCCTTCCCATTCCCTTTTAAAAATAAACAAGGAATTTATGTTAGTCATTTCTCTTTAAAAATTAAAATAAAGAGAAAGAACTAACTCATGAAAAGCCAGTAAGGCTTTAGAAAAGTACGAAAGAAAGATTTTATTTTTTTTTTTTAAAAAAAGGTATAAATAGTTGTTTTCATTTTTAATAAAGGTACAAAGGAGCAAAACAGTCTGAAGAGACTCCCACTTGCTGAAATTGTCTGGTCAACTTTCACTCAGAAATAAATGCTTGTGTCTGATTTTTTTGTCTGAATGGCTGAAACACAGAGCCTATAATAGAAAAAAAAAAAATGAATACAGCTGTCATCCTGGTATCACTATAACTGAGGAGAGCAGTTAAAACTTCAAAAATACTGGAAAAATAAAGTCTGTTACACAAAATGAAACTATTAATTCACTCTTTTGAAACAACTAGCAACAGAGATGTACCTCCACAAAGCCACAAACAGCCATATTTAACTGGTAATTCTGGCTAGGAGAGCTTTGTGAACAGATTTTGTATTCTAAAGAAGATTGGATAAAGCCAATATAATGTAATATATTGCTGTCTGTAACTCCCTTCTCCACATGTCAGCCTCTGCCAATTACCTGATATAGAGCAGTGATAAATTCCAAGCTGTAGCTATAGTTCAGATACTAAGTTTGGCGTAATAATTAGAAATTTTAGTAATTACATTTTTATTTCAAGTTCAAATTATTTTACTATCTGAGGCTGATTTAGGAAAACAGTGCTATGATATTGAAAAGAGATGGTAATAACAATATAAATAATTCACTGAAAAGCACATGTAATTGGTGACCAAGCTTTTTGGCAAAACTAGTAATTTTATCACTTATTTTATTGCTGTTTCAGGGGAAAGGATAGTAATCAAGTTGCTGCCATTGTGAATCACTCTTTAGCCTTTGTTCAATTAAATAGAAATTTACTCTGCTTAGGTCCTTGTGCATGACGGAACCAGAGTCTCAACCCTAGTTCATTAAAGGCTAAGCAGACCTGCTTCCTGAACAAAATGCTCTTAAGCAAGGTGACGGGTCTAATGCAATACATTTTGTATTGAACTGGGAGATTTACTTGGAAAAAAATGTGTTTTGGATGCACAGCTCTTCTTTAGGCAAAACCAAATCCCACCAGCCAGCATGGCTAGAGCATCAAATTGTGGCCAGGAAGAGTACTCTTGAATAGGAGGAACTGCAGCCCCAAAGGGCTCGAGGTTGGCAGCATACATGACTTCAAAACAGAGACTTTAAAAGTGCTGTATGGAGCCATCAGGGTGCTGGAAATTCTGTACCTGGGAGGTGCACAGTAATATAACCTATGACACAGGACCATTTTAACTGCATTACTTCAGTTTAAAAGCATTTTTTGGGGAAACTGGGAAAGAGCAGCAAGGTAGACTCATACTAAGACAGGAAATATATTCAGGGAAATCTGAGACATATCATTGCATCCTTAAAAGAATGTATGTGCTTTGCTTTTTAGGGGATTCATTTCCACATATGGGCCTCATTTCCCCTACTTGGAAGCAGCAGTAGTCTCCGGCTGATGCAAATGCAGCTCCACTGGAGTGGAGCCTGATTTTCAGTCAGTCTTTCCAGCTAAGGAGGACTCCTTCTGCTGCATGGTGGTAGAATGACCAAGTGAGACCACCTGTCTGCAAGGCTCAACAATACTTGTGAGCACTTGATCTACATTATCTAAATAGGTTAGGAAATAAAATAGTCATACTCTACAGAGATAAAGATGAGACAACTCACTTTTTCGTACTTCTAGCTTAGTTATCGCAATTCTTAGTACTGTTTTGTAACAATTTTTCTCCTGTAAAGATCCTCTGAAGAAAAGGAATACCATCCAAACACAGGATTTGATCTAGACTTTCATTATCTACCACCATCTTGAAAGTATATTTCCACAGTGAAAAGTTAACTGAAAAGGAGTGTCCAGGCTGGAAGCACAATGGCCCAAACAGGGACACGTTCAGAGTTTTCCAAATCTAGAAAAGTAATCTGGCCAATAATAAATCTGTAAATCCACTTGTCAGTCTCTGGCCCTCCCATTGCTCACATTCCAGCAGTGGGTGCACAATTTAAATGAAGGATTTCAAACTCCAAAGCAACTTGTTTGTAAATAAGAGATGTGCAGCAAAGTTTCCTATGCCAAAAATTGCAAAGAATGGGACGGCAACAGGATCCAACAACATGTTGTCCTAGTGTTTGGGCAGCAATGGGAAACCACTAACTTCAAATCTGATGGCTTGCTTCACTGCTGGAATGAAGCATAAGGAAAGAGCTGGCCCACAACGGCATGTGCATGTTACAGATGCCGCCCTTCTGGGCACACAAGGGGAAGCACAAAAAAGGAGCTGGGAAGACAGGAGGATAAAAAGGTTGTATTAAAAATGAAAGCGATGGGGGAAAGTGGTTTCTTCATCTTCTGAACTTCCAAAATCTTGAAATAAAAATGTTTTCCTTCTGCCTTCTGGGCCTAAAGAAAAGCAAAACCGAAGGAAAAGAAAATCACAGAAGCTTAATCTTCTTGAGAAGATCCCAATGACTTCAGCAGATCCAGGATTTGATCCTAAAGGGAGTGTATTCCCCCACCCCATATGCACACTGAAGATCAAGGCAGGCATTGGAAGGGAGGTGAAGACATATTGTATTAATGAGTGAAGGCAAACAAAAATAAAGGAGCACTCTCCATTAAACAGCGCAATAGAAAGAACACAGGCCCTGAATGTTTTTATCCCATTTGTTTTGCGTAGTGGGCTCAATGTGCAAGTTTAATTTGCTCAGGTTTAACAAAAAAAGACCCCAAAACCAAATTTTCTCCACACTTTCCATGCGCTACAGCATAATCAACGGTACCACCTACCCTCATAATTCACAACAATGATGGTCAGCAGGTAGTCTCGCCTAAGCATCATTGCAAGGAGCATGAATGCTATCTCAGAAACAATGCAGCAAAAATGCAAGCCACTAGGACAAGTAATTATAAATCAGACAAGCCTGTCTAATTTGGGGAACATTACTCAACGAGGAGTGATAAACAGCCAGAAGCTGGTCATTTGCATCATCTTTTCTCACAGTATGCAACTGGTTGTCATGACAACCCTGTTGTCCTCCTTGCTGAATTGCTGAACCAGCCGCATGCATTCTGTGAGAGGAAGATTCTCAAACAGGTTCCAGGAAAAAGTGCTGAAATGTGGGATTTACAGGCACACACGTAACCAGACACAATCTGTGCCAAAATGAATTGCCATTTTGGTCACCTGTAACACAAACCATAATCAGAAAAGACTGACTTCTTAAAAATCCTAAGGAAGCTTGGGATTAATTACCTGTACTATTTTTTTCATGTGATGTGATCTTCATCCTGCTGTATAAATCATGAGTTACTACAGGCACACAAGGCATTCAAGCAGAGATGACTAATCTTAAGGAAAAGAGAGGAAAGCAGATTTGTCAACATTCAGGGAAAAAACCATACCATTAAAACCACTTGTTTTGATGTCCTGGCTTCTCCTCCCTTTCAACCACCAAACCCCAAGATGTTGACATAAGGCCTGAAGTACTAGCACAATAACCAAAGAAAACCAAGGTCAAGTGACTTCAGGAGAGAAGTTCAGAAGAACTGTTGATGACAGCCCTGGACGAGGACTCAGGATGGTACTACCTGTCCTGCTTAAGTGGGGCTCTGCGAGGTGTCTGCTCAGGGGCAATACAGTCTGAGGTCCAGAGGCGAAGTCGTGAGAAACCAGCACTACAGCTTGTGTTTACAGGAGTTGATACTAACAGCAACAGCAGTGGGGAGAAGTACCACAGGAAGACTGTGAGGAAAGGTCCATGTGTTCCTTCCTGGAAAATGGGCCAAAAATAGGTAACAACAAGAGGACTAGCCTGTTAACCAACCAAAACCATCCAGCCACAAAACAAGCAAGGTTCAGCAAAGGAAGGAAGACTTGGAGGTGACGTGAACTGCTGTCTCAAGGGGACTGTCATGGCAGAAGGGTGGCTGCTTAACCAGGTGGAGTAGTGGTGGCAACATGAAATGGCAGACATAGAAGAAGGACCACCTCAGCTGGAGCAAAGGCTGATGAACAGCTACCTGAAAGTGCTGTTCGTGGAGGCACATCCTACAGCTCTTGCACAAACTTTACTGTGTGATGAGATCTCCAACATTAGGAGGGTTGGGCAACTAAGAGGCCATACTGGGTCTGGTTGGGATGAAGTTAAATTTTCTTCATAGCATCCTGTAAGGTGCTGTGTTTTACATCTGTGACCAAAACAAGTGTTGAAAACACACCAGTGGTTTAGCTATTGCTGAGCAGTGCTTGCATAGGGCCAAGACATTCTTTCGTTCTTGCTCTGCCCCCAGCCAGAGACTGGCTGGGCATCGGTCTGTTGGCAGGAGGTGCTCAGTGATTGTGTTTGCATCACTTGTTTTTTATATTTTTTTTCCTTCCCTTACTAAGCTGTCTTTATCTTTACTCATGAGGTTTTTCTCACTTTTGCCCTTCCAATTCCCTTCCCCATCCCACTGGTGGGGGGAGTGAGCCACCATAGAGGCATTCAAAGCATACTGGCCAAGCCCAGGATTCAGGTAAGAGCAGGCAGGTACCCTCCAGGACGGAATGAAAAGGAGTCCAAAACGAGCAAGAGTGGCTTACAAATGAATGCTCTGTTCACCAACTTTGTGCTTAAATGAGATACAGCCTCAAATACTATCTGAGCAAAATGCACCATTACCTCAGAAGATTTCTACCACCTAATTACCACTGGAAATCGTAATAATTTGCTCTTGTTCTACGAAGTGAGTTACTCCATATACACTTTGTATGTGACCAGTATGAGTGGGTTTCTTGCTTATTTGAAATGCTAATTCTCTGTTCTTTCCACTAGGTGGCAAAAGCTTTTACTTAATCCAACACAGAGTCTACCTCTACCTCTAAATCTACAGTGACTGCGCATTGTGGGACTGCACCCCAAGGGACCTTCTCGTCATGGAGGACTCTAAGCAACAAATAATTCATCCAGAGCAGTATCTTCTTTCCCATCAGCAAATCACTAAAAGTGAGTTCGCTTTCAGGGCTAAAACAGTCCAGCAGCAATCTGCATCTGCTCTTCTCAGTTTTTGCCATAGTATCTCTTCTTTCCATGCCTTTCCTCACAGAGAGAAGGATTGCAGCACATGATCTTGTGTTCTGGGTTCATAACCTATTTAACTACTTTGTATTGTTTTAGAAGGAGGGTTTTGTCTGGTCTAAAGAATAAAATTAAACTGCCATCTCAGCCAAGGGACTGCTGGACTCACAGATCAAAGCCTGCACATGCATTGCTGCACCGGTAGGCACACTGCACAGCACAGCACACCCAGGAAAAGCAATTTGAGCATACGCAGAGTCCAGCCTTCCATAGCCCCACAAAATTTATCTGTCTCAGCAGCCAACCATTTGGCAGAAAGAAAACCCAGGGAAAATCAGGTTGGTGGCAGCCCTGAATTTATGTATTTCTCTACTAAAATATAAAGGCTGATTCTCCTGTCCCCTCAAAGCGAATCGGTATGTTAGTGTCAAACCATCCACAGAAGAGA
Source organism: Balaeniceps rex (assembly GCA_013401315.1). Lineage (NCBI taxonomy): Eukaryota > Metazoa > Chordata > Aves > Pelecaniformes > Balaenicipitidae > Balaeniceps > Balaeniceps rex. Next base: position 20,330 of record VYZW01029966.1, on the reverse strand, counting down.
CCATTAATGATTTCATTTTGGGCAATGAACAAATATAATCTGGAATAATCACACAAAACAAAGATTCAGTCTATAAATACTGACACAAAAAGCAGTTAAACACAGATGTCCTTCTGACTTCAAGACGCCTGCAGAGCAGGAGGAAACGCTGTGCCAATGTATAGCATACAGCAGTATGGTCACCACAACAGCCTCAACTCTCCACACAGGAACTGCTGCACCATAATGCTTTATTTCCAAGTAAGACTCTGTTTTACAGGCATCAAACATTACAGAGTTCAGTACCTCCTGACCTGTAACTCTCTGCTTTGCTGGGACTGGCTGTATACACCAGTGTGTCCCATCTCCCTTAGACCTTCTGCTAGTAGCTGGTGCTACTTAACTCGACACACATCACGAGAGACAGATGGACAGATTTTATTCCCTTACTCAGCTACGATACACTTGTCGTCAAGTCCTGGTACTAAAGAACAGCAACAGGCTTGGACTCCACACTTTCTATCAGATTTGTTTCAATTGAGGAATAGAAAGAGCCTCAATAGTTTAAATTCGGTGACATTAGTGAATGTCTCTTTAAACTGACTGACAGAAGAAGTAAGCTAGAGCATGGAAGGAGGAATCTTACTTCTCCCTTTAGAATAGGAACTGCAGAAAAAAGAAATCTGCATAAAAAGTTAGGTACTGGGCAAATGATAATTTTCTTCATCTAAAATATGATGAAGCCTACTGACTACAGGAGAGAACAATGTAGAGAAAGGAAGGACTGTACTTCTCTCGAGAACGTACTACATAAATATATTGATATAGTCTGAAATTTTATAAAAATGCTCATTAGTGAGTTTTGTGCACATGATTGGCTAATTAAAAGCCAGTGAAGTTGGCCAGTGGCACAGATGTACAATTCAAATGGTAGCTTGACTGAAATTGCTTTTCTTTGACAGCTTCATTTACAGCACTGTGCAAATATATTAGAAAAACCTTTTTCTGAATTTAATGATTCAGTGAAAACAGAACATAAAATTGAATTACAACGGAGTTACTCTCTGAAATTAAATGTTGTGCTTCAAAAAAAAGCAAAACCTGCAAGAACAGCCATTTCCCATCTGAGATGCAAGTTCTGCTCATCCCTCAGTCCATGCAAACACATGGCTCCACACACAGCGTGGCAGATGCTCTAGGATGCCATGAAAACAATGACTCTTATCTTCACACCAACCTTGTGAGGCAGGAGAGTGAGAGCCCTGTTTTAAACAAAGCCGGGCAGAGGTAGGAGGAGAGGGGCATTAAATAACTTGCCCAGAGTCATGCCCAGACTCTGCGTACTCCCCGGGATCCGTGCAGGCTCCCTGCACTCAAACACCAACCACAAGATCAAGGTGCACAGAGAGAGACCAGCCACCATCCTCCAGTGTGTCCACATGCTGGAGTCCCCTTCTGTCCCACACAAAGGGCTGCTCTTCCTGATGTGGCAAAAAAGTAATTCCTACCCCATCCTACCCAATTTAGTCAGTTTAGTACTATCAGTAGAAGGCAGAATGTTACTTTTAATGATCTGTATAATGGATTAGTTTGCCACTTCAAAGCTGTAGTCAAATGTACATTAGAGAACAAACCGAAGGCTCCTTTTTTTTCCAACATAGAAGCCGAAGACTAATGTTTTCCTACCTCCAAATTGATTTCACGTTACTACAGTACTGAAGGGAAGGGAGAAGAAGTTATTATGGCAAAAATCCTCTCTTTTACCATTAGAGGCGCATAAGAATGAAATATTGCACAAGCATAGGAAGCAATGCACTGGCCCTCAGGGCCTACAGTTTGCCTGCAAATAAAGATGTCAATGGAGAAGCTCAGGCACATCAGGCAGCTAAAGGCTGTGTTGAGGTCTTGTAAGATGTGAACTCAGCTCCACTTCCCAGCCTTCAAGCTTTGAGACTTTTTAAAAAAAAAAAAACAAAAACTAAACAAAAACCCCAAACAAACAAAAAAAACCAAACAACAAACTTTAACCTTTTCAAAAGTAATTTTGCTCCAGTTGAACTAAGTCTTCTCCTACACGACATGTAGAGCCATATATGAAATGCAATGTATAGCATCTACAACGGGAAGGCTTTATGAACAAGGGCTTCTGACAGCAGATGCAAGCGTCAGGGGAGCTGGTTGTATTTCAACCCCCCATGGGAGAGGGAAGCATGCTGATAGTGCACAGGGGGTTCTCATAGCCCAGAAGTTTATTTAAGTATTTCACATCACTACATTGGTATAAACTGTCTATTAAATCTTTATTCATACTGTCCAGATATCTTTTTGTATTAAGCAAACTCAGAGATGTTAATCATCTTTGAAAGCATCCATCTAACATTAGAAATATCATTATTTTCATTCTCTTATCTACTTCATGGTGCTCCAGCACTAGAATTATGTACTTATTTTTCACAGAGATTATTTATACACATAATTGAAGAACAGAAATCTACATTTAAGGAGATAGAAGTGGTATCTCTAACATAACCACTAACAAGAATTAGAAGAAAATTCAGAAAAATAACCGCATCACCAATCATCCTGGTAAGTCTAACTTGGCAAACAGTAGCCAGAAACAAACCTAACACACAACAACTGGAGTCCTAAGCCAGACAAGCATTTGAGAGAGAAAAAGGGAGGGATTAATTTTACAATTCTGCAGAACCACAACAGAATTTCACTTGCAATTAGCACTGCCTTCGATTCAAAGTGTATTAGCGAAATAGCTACTCACTTTGAAAACTTGAGGACAAACTCTCCTTAAAGCTGCATATGCCCAGAATACAACAACTTCAAAAGTTTCCTTTGTTGTGAAACCTGAGCTAGAATCTCCCTCAAAACAAACACCTGTTTGGTAAGAATGTAAACATGGCAAAGCACAGTAAAACACTACACAAAAGATCTCCAGTATATGATGTACCACAAGCCATCAAGATCTATTAGCACTATGGAAAAGACACAGCTGATGGTCATCACAAGTTGACACAAACAGTAAAACAAGAGATGCGCAAGCAACAGCATGGTTCTTCTCCCAGCTGAAAACAAGATCTAATCTTTGGTGAAAACGTTACAATTTGTGGACATGCCAAAGGGCCGCAGGTGGTCTTGGGAAGCAGGAAAACCACAGTTACATAGGATGAGAAGATTTTCCTTCCTAGATTTATATTTACCTTTGTTGCTGTGCAAAAACAAAAGACTGCAAATAGGTCCTACAGGATTAGGACACACATGGTTTCAAGAGCTCTTTTTCTAATGTGCAGCCTTCACTTTTCAGTTTCCTTCACCACACAGATGTCCATCCCCTGGTTTTTATTAATTTCTTAATGCTCCTTTACTGTTACTCTTCTGATCTGCTACTTAAAATCCTTATATACAATGGCAGGCAATTAATTACCTTTTGCCATTCTGGAAGTATCAAGGTCACTGAGTTCTTTGAAAATAGCAGCCTGGTACTCACTGACAGTTGAAAAAAGTTATATGTTAGGAATTAAGATCAAGAAAAAAATCCTTATGCCTACTGTTTTAATGTAGAGTTGAACTATCACAGGACTAGTATGTGCACTTCCACGTGCCCCAGTATAAAAATGGACATAGCAGAACTAGAAAAGACATAAAGACAGATAAAACTGCTTCTGCAGGCAGAGACATTGAGTGTAGTAGGACTCCTGAGCTTGGAAAAGGAATGACAGGGAAGAGGGAAGGATATCACAGAAGTCTGTAAAATCATGAATGGTGGGAAGAAGGCAAGGATGGAAAGAAAATGATTGTTCACTGTTATTTACTGCTTCCTATAACAGAAAAGCAATGGGCACCTAATGAAATTACTGGAGAGCAATTTTATAACAAAGGGAAGTACTTTTTCATACAACACGTAATTAAATTATGAAGCTCATGGTCAGAGGATGTTGTGGATGCCAGATATACAAATGAGACTAAAAATGATTAAATAAATTCCTGTTAGAAAAGTCTACCAAGAGCAATTAAAGAAG
>VYZW01029966.1:0-16048 GCA_013401315.1 Balaeniceps rex | reverse complement strand
TATCTGAAATACTTAAGTGGCAACCTGTCTCCAAGTCTGAAAGCCCTAAAATCACCAATTGCTCGAAGTGAAAAAGATATAATAGGGGGAGGGCCACTTCCAGCTAGCCCTGTTTTTTGTTTTTATTGCTCCCATAAGTTTCTGCTTCTGACCACTGTCAGAGGCAACCTATAAAGAACTACATGAGCTTAAGGTCTGCTGGATACAGCCATTCTTACAAGCTGATGTACTATTTGGTGATGCATAAAATGAAACTGTAACCTCTGTAACTCTTGCAAAAGTGAGCTCTAGCTTCCAGTCAGTATATTAGTTTGCACTGGAAATAGTGGAATTAACAACATTATTGAAAGACTTTGATAAAAGTAACCACAACAATTATACTGGGTCAGATTAAAAAGCCACATCTGATATGAGAACCCTCAACCCGATATATCCAAGCTTCCTCTAAGGAATATATATATTCCCAGAAGGAAAATCCACAATAAATTTTTTCTCGTAAGTACAAAGGTACAGAGTTTCCTACCCTGAGATACACAATAATCTTGTTATTTAAAATGTTTACAGTCTTGCTTCCTTTATACTATTTGCATTTCAGAAAAATTCAGAAATAGAAAGAAGAGATGACAGCAACAAACTGGATGAGAGATGTTGGTTAGAAATTCACTGTTTCTGCACTGATAACAAATTCTTAGTGAATCCTACCACCTTCTGAAAACAAAATTAGCCCAGATAAAAGACTGTGGCCAGCACAACATACAATCCTGATATGCATCTGTAAAGTGATAAACCAAAAGAAAAATAACTAAGTCAAAATAACCTGATCTGGTGGCCTTCACACTGACCCTTTTGCAGTAACGTTACCAGAAGGAGAAAACAAAGAGAGCTTTCTCTCTCTTCTAAACGTTGACCACCACCTTACCTATCAGCAAGTCATAAAATAACAAAGCATGTCCCACCAAAAGACCTTTAGCGTATTCCCAAATGAGGTAGTAGATGTGTTCATCACTGCAGAATTCAAGCTGCAAGGCTCATTCCTTTCATAAAGTACTCTTTCTTTTTTTTTTCTACTTTTAAAACACTGGAGAAATGAAACACTACCCTTGTGAACTTACGCTTGTTTTCAGCATTTTTGACAGAAATTTTTACAATTTTGTATTGTGTCTTGTGATATCTGGTACTTTTTAAATCCCCATCTCCTGGAATCATCAGAAAACTGCAGCTAGTCCACTAAAAAAAACCAACCCAAAACCCAACAAAAAACATCTCACTACAACCCACATAGTCTCCCATGTCTCCCCCTCCAAAAAAAGTGGAAAAAATAGAATTAGAATGAAAGCTTAACCCTAAAAGATAAACAATGACCTAAAATTGATTCTTGTTTTTGAAGACACATTCATTTTAGATTCCCGTTTGGGGACAAGGTTTATTTGTTTCAAGAAAAAATTATAACTTTGTTTTCACTTAGTTTTTAATTGGTTTCTTGGTGTAAATTGAAGCATTTATTCTTATTCATCAGTATTACAGCCTTTATAAATGCATGATATCTATAAGCATTCTTGTGTAATTAGAGGATGTAAAATAAATGTGTCAATAATAAAAGAGCAATATCTGAAAACTCCCTCCCCTCCCTTTCTGCTTCCAGTGCTCAGTCTGTCCACTTGCCCTGTCTGAAGATGGGGTGGTTTAGCAAAGAGATCTACTGTGCAAATGCTATATATATTCCCTCACCTACAGTAAAGCTTCTGTTGTATACTTGAATACATAAAAAGAAAGGTTCAAAAAATACAACCAGGAATTACTATTACTAAATTATTTCAAGTATGGCCTGCAAGGAGCATAGCTTTTAAATCAGTAGATTTTGTCTGTCTTTTTTTTTTAAGTATTGTCAAATAATTATTGCGCTGATGTTAGCAAAATTTGGAAGTAGGGAACCTGAAACGTTGGTCGAACATGTAGATAGCATCTCCACCTACTTCTGGCAGAGACCTGAGAGACAATCCACCCCTCTGCATCATTTCTGGAAAACCACAACTCTTCCTGAGTCACTGCTCAATCGATTTTATGTTGGGACAGCCAAAGCTTGTCCCAGATTAACAACAGTCTCTCTCCAGTTAGAGACACCTGACCACCCAAAAAAGGCAGGTTTCCTCTGGGAAGTTGGACCATACACCACTGTTCTCTAGACCCGCTCCTTGAAACCAAAACCAAAGTGGATGTGGACAGAAGCCGCTGGGAGGAACAGAGAATGGGGCAACTTTCATGTCACCCTACTCCCGAAGCAGCTTCTTCTAAGAAACTGCATTTTCCCTGCAAAGTAATTGTAGGATTAGATAACCTTAGGAAAGAGGAGCTTCCCATAAAGAAGTACACTTGGTACATTTAAAGTACAGAAATCTGGAGTATAGTTATGGAAGTGAGAATTCAACTATGACATGACATCAAGAGAAATATAGAAAAACGATCTTCTGTTAACAATCACACATTCATTTTGATAGATGCATAAGGGCCTTATGTCCTATACGTACCCTGAATACGTGTAGGCAATATAATTTTACAAAGCCCAACACACCCATTTTAGTGGAAAAAAACAATCCTGAACAAAAAAAAATCAAATAAACTGCCTATTCTATACCAGTGGAAGCTTAGCCCTGAGATCTCTATTTTTCTGATGTCTTCTTCCTACTTTTCAGATCTCTCTGTTAAAAAAGCATTGGTTATGTTTCAGCACAATTAACTATGGGAAATTAATGTAGTCAGGAGACTACAAAGTTCCTTAGTCGATCTGCTGACAGGCTCCAGTGGCAAAAAAAAGGAGACTCATTATTCTGGTTTAGTTAAGCACAAAAGAAAATTAGGCAATCTGAGTTTAACACCAAATCTTATCTTGAAAGTCTGCTACAGCTACAGAGTGTAACAAATGATGTTGGCTTGCCTACAAAAGAAAAAAAAATGGAACTAAATTTCAAATAATTTTATAAAAGCCAAACCAGATCACTATTTCTTATTACTAGTTTGATTTTGGAAGGAGCAAATACAGTTATGTTATTTAATTACAATTCCACAAACGAAGACAAAAAGTTGTGTAAAGGTTTTGTGTGAACGAGCTTTCCAACAAAAGATCCATTTTTCTGACCTGGCCAAACTGATTGATTTAGGGCTGGTAAAATGAACTAAAAAAATGTCCAAGATATTAGTCAACATTCTTTGACAGATCCCAATCAAATACTGGCTATAAACTGCCTCACATTTCTAACCCCCAAAACCTCACTCAGTATATCAAAAGTTGCTTTACCTTGAACTTTAGGGAATGACTAGGGGTACTGCTCTTATGTTATTTAGACAGACTTTTTTCTTCCCTTTGACTGCAAGGAAAATAAAGCAGTCTCAGGGGAGGAATTTGTGACATGTGAAGGGGAAACGAGAGGTCCAGTTCATAATGTGTTTTAAACCTATGTAAAAACCTTTGAGCTCTATGGATCACAAGTCTAAAACATCACTTGTCAATTCACTGCTGAAATGATAAGCATTCAGAAAGATACCTTTACAGGATTAACTGCACACCATGCACTCTGCAACTTAAGCTGTCAGATAGCAGCTGATCTTCCACTGAGCAGAATTTTTATTAACAGGTAAAATAACCGTATTCGATATCCAGTGCTAAGTGACATTGTCAACCAGAGCCATGAAAAAGTAAAACAGAAAAGAAGTGTTACTTACAGTTACTAGATGCTCCCGTATAGTTCAACATACACTGATCTGCTACCAGCATCCTTTAAGTTTGCTATACACATGTCCCAACAGCTTCATATTCTCCTTCTGTGTAGCATCTCCAACTCAAATATGGGAAAATACATGGCTATGTTTAAACAGACACTTACTTAATTAGTCTGACGAGGAATGGTGCTTTGGGTGGGAGAAAAGAAAAGCCACCTCTATTCAACTGCTGGTAGATGTAACAGAGGAAACACCACATGTTGAACATATAAATGACTGCATTTTGTAATAAGCCAGGAAAAAATGAGAGGGATGGCTATACAGGAATTACAGCAGCGCGTGCATACAGTGCATTCTCTACTGAATTGATTCCAGCTTGCAAGACACTGATGTATTTTCTGACTGACTCTGCTCAGGAGACAAGCTTTTGAAACAGTACTTTCAGCCCACAAGCCTTTAGATATCAATCACATCAAGATTCAATCAGCTCAACTTCGTACTAGAACAGCCCCTCACCCTGCAAATCAACCCCTGGACATATATTTATGTTGGCTTTTTCTCCTTAGTTGCCTGTATAAACACGTAAAGAAAAGGCTTAGAAAAATGTATAGCAAAGATCCACTCTTTGAAGACAAAATTCTTCTTGAGGCTGCTAACCTCCGACTCCCCGAAGGTGCACTGCAGCAATGGTAGAAATTGATTTAGTGAAAGGCTTCTATTAGTGAGAGCACTGTTCTCATCGCAAAGTCCCTCCCCTTGCTATAATCAATAATTTAAGCAAAGCCAAGAATCACGTCAGCCAAAATGACCAGGGTAACTGACTGTCTCTTTCTTGCAGAGTAGAAGTAAAATTAAATTAAAGTCTGAATGGGAACGTATTCTAATTTAAAAATTAATTTGGCCAATCTGAGTCGTGCATTTTGGCTTCATTTTGAGAAGGGGAAGAGGGATGGGCTCCTTTGGTCCTTACTGAAAACTTTTCAGGTTCAGGAAAGAGCCAAAAATCCTCTTCTAAAAACTAAAAGAAGCCATAACCTTAGATTTAGAGTATTTTATCAGTTATGTGCAAACAAGAAACGTGCTCTACAGAATTACGACTATTACTTGAGTATTGTGACAGTGCTACTATGCCAATCCATCAGTGCACTGCAACTATCTCTGAGTTAATAACCAAAGAAGTGTTTCATATTTGAATTTAGCCCCACAGAATCCCAACTGAAAAGCAATTAAAAACAAAATATGAAAAATGAGTTTAGTTAATATTAAACTATGTCACTGTTTAGGAAAAAAATAGTTTCATTAAGAAACAGTTTCATGAATAGTTCTGAGACTGACTACTTCAAGGCTTTTGCTTGAAAAATCATATTAGGTAATAAATTAGTCCAGTGTATCAAATGATGTACATATAAAATTATCAACATAACAAATGGTGGTTAAGAACAACCCCTGTAACACAACACTGTACAAAAATGGATAAAAATGCCCCAGAGACACTACGAGCAGGGAGTAAAAACGTATGTTTCAGATTTGGGGTTGCCCTCCTCCTCTCCCCCCAAGGATTTCTCATCACTGAAGTATTATGGATAAATCTACTGTGCAAACCGAAGGACACGTACTGCTTTAGAAATCCACATCTCAGACACTGCAAGAAACCCACTTAATGTCATTATCTTGAGCTCTCTGGCATCCTTATATTGGACATTTATGGCCTAATGCTGAGTACCCAGGGGCTCCATACATCTCAAAATGAAGCAATTGAGCCTTAATGGCAAATGTATGTGCTTTCATGGGGTTGCTTAAAAAAGGCTTCATATCCCTTAAGGCAAGGACCATGCATCCACTCTCAAGAAAGGACTGAGTTCAGAACAAGGTCTCTGCAGCATGCCAAGTCCCATCATACAAGACCTATCCTGGCCCACGGAGATGGCTCAGTACTGCCCTGAATCTGCCCACTTTCTCTTGATGCAGCAGCAATGAACCCAAGGCTGTCTGCAGCACCACATAGTCCATGTCTCAGTGGTACATACTATAGGTTTCTGTGTGTTTAATACCACTGCTTGCAATAACACAGGTGTGACTCAAGGCACCCATGACCCCAATTCAGCCAATCCCATGTCGTTAATTAAAGCTGAATTAAGTTTCAATCAGCTAAAGCTGACTTGTGTGAGAGTTAAGCACATGAGGAACCAGTACACTGAGAGATGGGGGTCTAAAGGAGCCACTAACTTGGGGGGATTAAAAGAAATACCTACAGGTGCAAATATATCAGGGCAGGAACTTGAGGGGAATTTGCATCTGCATCCCTCACAGCACAGAGATCTCCTTCTACCAGAGCCTGAATCCAGTTCGGAGCTAGGAAGTGATTTTCTTTTAGCAGTACTTCAGTATTAAATAACTTTCACCCAGAGCTCTCCTGTTTTTGCCTGAAGTTTTCAGAACTTCTGTGAAATAATGTCCCAGCCTCAAGCACACGCAAATTCCCCAACACTCACTTCTGCTGCTTCACTCTCAATCTCAGTCCATCCTATTCATTGTCGCTGTCTTTGTGCCAGTCTCACTTGCCTAAGCTACTGACTACGAACACCCCTGCTTGCTTCCAGCTCCTGCTCATTCCAGCTTCCCCCCAGTTTGTGCCAAGTTCTCATTTATCTCCACAACTGCAGTCACTCTCCTTTTGCTTCCCCCTCCAGTGGGTCCCTCCTCTCAACAAGCCTCCAGGTCATACTCCCATCTTCCAACCCTTCCTACCTTCATCCCCACCCCACAACAATTCTTGTTCCCCCATCAGCTTTCTCCTCTGCTGAGAGCAGCAGTGAGACAAGCTCACCGCTGCTAGTGGGGCCCGATGCTGGTATCGCTGCAGATGCTCAGAGAAACAACCGCAGCAGCCCAGGCTTTGGGTTTCCGCTCTGCAGGGGAGTTAGCTGCAAAGAGGCAGGAATCACTTCTGAGCGGGAAACTCCCAAAATTGTACCAGCCATCCCTGGCGTTGTACACCTAGGTGAATCGCTGCTACCCCAGCAACTGTGAGCTCCTCCAAAAGCTCAGGGGCCACTGTAAAGACTGGAGACCCATTCTGCTGAGCAGCAATACCATTTCTCTACCACACCTCCTGCAGCTGAGATACAGGAGCACAGCACATGACAAACAAGCACCCAAACAGGCTGCAAAGAGCTCCAGAGCACACAGAACCCACCATATACCCATGTTCTCAGCTTGCCTTAATGAACAGCAGGCCGCAGGTTAAGAGTCCTCCCAAAGGTAACACTGGTTTTTTGTTCCCTTCCCCAGAGATTTCTATACCCATTTCAAAGCATCAATCAGGTGGACTGAAGTTTGGCCTGAGTTCTATGCAGCATTCAGAAGTGCTGAGGCAGAGGTTTACTGGATCGATTTTGGTTGTAATTTGTTATTACTTGTACAGCTTTATGAACTGGGAACTTTTTTTTTAAGGAGGGGTGGTTAGTCTGGTATTAGTTGATGTGGCTTTTCTTCTTTGCAACTTTCTTCCTTATGATCCCTCTGAAAGAGCTATCAGGATCCTGACTTTTCCCCATTACCTTCTCTGGTTTCCCTTCCGAGGTTTGTTTTCCCTTCCTCTTTGCTTGGTCATGTTGACTGGACCTGAACTCTCTTCATGGTCTCAGGAGAGAAGACATACAATCCTAGGCACAGAAGAGCTTTTTCAGCAAGACGCATTCAACGTCAGAGAGGACATGTAGGATCCAGAATTACGCCTGTCTATCCCTGAAACAAAAGAAGCTTGAAAAGCTTCCAAAAATAGTTTTTCAAGTTAAGTACCAGACATGATTAAGCTATTCACCACTTCTGAAACTCAAGTTGTCCCTACAGATGTTCAGGAGAGTCTTCCACTTTGCTATAACACACGATGAGCCCTGCATAAAAAGCACATCCTAATATCTCTTAACATTACACATCAATGTAAACTGCACTACAGAGTTGGGGGAAACTTGCGGTGCTCTGACGTTCTTGTGAATTACTCTATAGCTTCCACCCAGGCGGTAGTATGATGCTGGCATTCACTTTCCTGCATCGTCTTGCCACAACCTCCATTCCCCATTGTCACCTTTCACTTTCTCCCGCTGGTATTCCACACATTCCAGCAGCCAGGCCTGCAGGCATTTGTTTACCCCACAACTATACATTTTACTGAGTAGAAAACATTCATTTTTAAAACACTCAAAATCATAGCACTGCACTTATACAAAGCAGCACTCTGATTTTGTCCGATTAGGAATTATGTGCTTTACTACGCTAGCAAGGAAAGTGTCTCTGAAAAGACAAGCACCAAACAAGAAATGAAATACCAAGGTCAAAATAAGCCAGCTTGTTAAACTCCCATCAAGTGGCCAGAAGTTCAGCTGGAATAACGTCAAAATTATTGAAGCTATGTCAGTTAGGACAGGGCCGCATTTGACACTACTTTAGCCAAAGCTCTGAGCTAGGCACAGCAATGCTTTGGTAGTCAAAGCACAGCCACTAGAAGGCAACTGTCTTTGAACTCAATCTCGCCAAGCCCCAGAGCACCCAGGGAGAGATGTCACGCTGGGAGAGAGCTGTGTTTGGAAAGAACATGGTGAACCATCCTAGACCCTTTAGGCACAATATAGCAGAGATCAACCAAGGAGTGTGTGGTGGACTGACCCTGGCTGGATGCCAGGTGCCCACCAAAGCCACTCTATCACTCCCCCTCCTCAGCTGGACAGGGGAGAGAAAATATAACGAAAGGCTCGTGGGTCAAGAGAAGGACAGGGGGAGATCACTCAGCAATCACCGTCACGGGCAAAACAGGCTCGACTTGGGAAAATTAATTTATTACCAATCAAATCAGAGTAGGACAATGAGAAATAAACCCAAACCTTAAAAACCCCCCCCCCCCCGCTCCCTTCTTCCCGGGCTTAACTTTACTCCCGGTTTTCTCTACCTCCTCCCCCCGAGCAGCACAGGGGGATGGGAAATGGGGGTTGCAGTCAGTTCATCACACATTGTGTGTGCCACTCCTTCCTCCTCAGGGGGAGGACTCACCCCACTCTTCCCCTGCTCCAGCGTGGGGTCCCTCCCACGGGAGACAGTCCTCCACAAACTTCTCCAACATAGGTCCTTCCCACGGGCTACAGTTCTTCACAAACTGCTCCAGCGTGGGTCCCTTCTGTGGGGTGCAATCCTTCAGGAACAGACTGCTCCAGCATGGGTCCCCCACAGGGTCATAAGTCCTGCCAGCAAACCTGCTCCAGCATGGGCTCCTCTCTCCACAGGTCCACAGGTCCTGCCAAGGAGCCTGCTCCAGCACAGGCTTCCCACGGGGTCACAGCCTCCTTCGGGCACATCTCCCTGCTCCGGTGTGGGGTCCTCCATGGGCTGCAGGTGGATATCTGCTCCACTGTTAATCTCCATGGGCTGCAGGGGGCAGCCTGCCTCACCATCATCTTCACCATGGGCTGCAGGGGAATCTCTGCTCCAGTGCCTGGAGCACCTCCTCCCCCTCCTTCTTCACTGACCTTGGTGTCTGCAGAGTCATTCCTCTCACATATTCTCACTCCTCTCTCCAGCTGCAGCTGCGCAGCAGTTTTCTCCCCTTCTTAAATAAGTTATCACAGAGGCACTACCACTGTTGCTGATGGGCTCAGCCTTGGCCAGCAACAGGTCCGTTTTGGAGCCAGCTGGCATTGGCTCTATCGGACATAGGGGAAGCTTCTAGGAGCTTCTCACTGGAGCCACCCCTGTAGTCCTCCCCCACCATAGACAGACACAGACAGAAACACACACCCCGCTACCAAAACCTTGCCACACAAACCCAATACAGAGTGATTTTTAAAACAAAGCCAGACCCAGAAAAGGAACAAACTTCATTTCTGCACTGCAGGGTAGATGTTGCAGGCTCTATCCAGCTGGTTAATTAATTTCTGAGTGTTACTTGATGTGTGTCCCGCTCAGCCTGTGGTTGCTCCTCCAGAACACAAGCCCTAGTTCTTGCCCCCAGTCTGCTACCTGTAATGGACACCACCAGGCACCTCAAGGCACATCAGGCAGGCAGTTGAATCAAGCCCTCCCTAGGGAGGAAAATGAATGGCTCTGATGAAATAAAGAATCGTTCTTTATCTTCTTCGTAAACAGTAACTATGAAACTGCAACTGTTGACCATACAACATGTCCTGGAAAGCCTTTTCTATAGTCCCAAATTCTGTTAACTGCGAACAGAGTTTGGGAGAGCATGCTAATCACTATTGTATAAAACATCTATCCTCCCATTCCTGAATTTAAGCACATTAATTCACTTTTACTTACCTATTTTTATTAACTATCCCTACTCAAAGGGTGCTGATGACCCCTCTTTATCACAGAAACTTTGGGTTTCAAGTCAGAGCACTTACCCAAGCACTCAAGATGTGGACTGACGTAGCTCCACTGAGAACCGTAGGGTAAAACTGACCTGACTGCCCAAACGCAGCAAGTGGCCTCCCTGTGCAACTGACAGCAGCAGCATGTACTCGAGAGTCATCTTTCAAGTTCAATTTACTATCAAGTTCAATTTATTTTATGGCCTTCTACCAGTAGACCCTGAATGCTGATCATTACTGTGAACCCTGTATAACTGTGGTCTTTTAGGTTTTATTTCTTTTAAACTGGCTTACTTTTTCTTCCCTAAAATCCTCTTACAGGGGTAACTAAAAGGAAGATAAACAGGCAGTTAGTTACTCCACATACAGGATGTTACCTACACAAACACTGGGGATATACAGCAACAGTCACCTTCCCTATTTTGTAAGCAGGCAGCAAATGGTCAAGTCAAGTCTGAGACTATAAAATATGTGCTGTTCTCGATACGTGGTTATAAGTAACATGCAAGATTAAAAAAAGAGCTCAATATTAAAAGTTGACAGGCCATTAGGATATATAGCGGGTGTGAACTAGAGCCTCTTTTTGCCGAAAATTGGATGTTTACCTAGAACCCTATAATTGTATAGATGACAAATATATTCTTTCTCTAGTATTATAGGACTTGTGTTTATCCACAGTGTATTTCTACTACCATAAGTCTTTTTCCACACTCAGTAACACAGAAAACATGTTGTGTAGTAAATAACATACTTGTTGTCTATATCAGATAGGTACTGCAAAGGAAAAATGGTGCTTTTAAGAGGACATCCATTTTAATTTTGTCAAAGACGCTGGTTAAAATCAGAGGCAGAACTTGACCACCGGTATAAATCTTTCTGACTAGTTTATGATTTGCTGTAATTTTTATTGTATTAGAGGGCTACTCTATCCAGACATACTGTTATTTCAGAATACCAGGCTCTATTTACAAGAGTGACACTCCTGATCCCCAAAGGCCAGTCTCATCACTGTCATTTCTGCACTGGGTTGAACTTGTTTATTCGTAACCAGCTATTAAACTGCCCTCCTGGCTTTGCTCAGAGACCAGCAGCAGACAGGCACTTGTTATATGGCAGGCGCATACAGCGGCAGCACTCCCTGAAAAAGAGGACGCTTGTACTTTTGATACCCCTTTGAATGACATTTTCAACCAGGGAGAAACAAGGCGTTGTGCGAGCCAAAGGCTGAGAAGCCGGGGAGCCAGAGGAGGCTGCTGCCCCTGCGCAGTCTCCCACAGCTGTGAAGAGAGCAAGGAGGGCAACTGTCCCAGAGCAAGAAAACTTGCAGCTCCCTACCACCCAGTGTCCCACGTCTCAGGGATCTTCCTAA
The DNA here is from genome assembly GCA_013401315.1 of Balaeniceps rex. Taxonomy (NCBI): domain Eukaryota; kingdom Metazoa; phylum Chordata; class Aves; order Pelecaniformes; family Balaenicipitidae; genus Balaeniceps; species Balaeniceps rex. The sequence goes on along the minus strand of VYZW01029966.1, from coordinate 4,606 downwards.
TTATGGGGCTATTCCCTGATCTGGAAGGAGGGGGGTTTGTTCAAATTAAGATAAAACAGGAAGCAAAACCAAATTCCAGTATTTTTCTTGGCTTTGAGGCAAACAGAATTTCTTATTTTTCCCAGAGAATTCTCATTCCTAATTCATTAGAGATTATTACATAGAGAGCTGCACTTTACTAAGGAGGGATAACTTTCCACTGAAAGTGTTTTTCAGGTGACAGGAAGTTTAAGAAATGTGCCTGCCTTCTACAGACATTCTGGTGAGCTTCTTTTTAAAAAAAAAAAAAGGCACAAACAGAAAACAGCACTAGCATCACCCTCATCCTCCCCTAGTTTGGGCTCTGGGATGTTCACTTGACTCCTGCTGTTCATGACACACTGATTCATAAAATGTAGGTGAAACAGGTGAATACCTAGAGACAAAGAATAGGTAGAGAGTGTAAAAACACAAGATGCATTTCCTTTGAAAACTAGACTAAAAAAATTTTCTGGAGAGAGGAAGCATTCGCTGTGATTTAAAACCAGCTCTGTGCCATCTGCAGTTTTAAAGACATCTGGAGCTGGTCTTTGGTAACCCACAACACGCTCTCTGAATGACAGCACAGTCAGCTGGATGGGCGCAGTCGGTCCTGAGGCCAGTGGAGGAAAGCTACAAGTCCTTATAAAAAAATCTCTGAAAGCTGAAGTCAATGTAGTTCTTGTCAAGAAGCAGATATAGATAATTTCTTTGAAGGAGAAAGAAAAGTTTCCTCAAAACACAACTCTTACACTGTACGGTGCTTGTGGTGTTCAGTGCCCCCATTATTAAAGGACTATTACATTTGTTTAGCAACATTACTAATCAACAACATTAACATTTGTTTAATATCCAGACAGTTGTTTTGCACCTTTAAATTGGATTGTCTTATTTTTGCCTCCTCATTCAGAGAGTCTAGTCTCTTGAAAACACCTTTTCATTAGACCACAAATAAAAGTATCCTGCCCTAAGGAGAGTTCAGGATGATTTTGTCTAAACAGTGATGCATCCCCAATGCAAACAATTAAGCTTAAGGGTAAATTTTTCAGGGCCTCTGAATTACATACCTCCAAAACAAAACACTTGAAAACAAAACAAAAAGCCCAACACAAATCAACATTAAGTTTTCCAGGATTTGAGTAACAAATTGTGTTAACAGATGGAAGAAAATGACAAAAGAATTCAGAAGCCCTGGAAGTAGTATGTTGTCATTTTCAACAGCATCCTCTCAGTAAAACAGTATTTCCATCATACTGCTATGTATATTAAAGTGCTAAATATAATCTCTGGATTGAACATTAATAATTCTCCAGGTATCTGCTACATTACACTCTGTAATGGACTAACTATTCTCAAAACTATATACTTTTTTCCCTTTCCCAGAAGCCATATGACTAAAACTGTCTACTTTTGCAGATTTTTCTCCCAGGTGCCTTTCTCCCTTTGGTCCATAAATGGAGCATAAATGCAAGGGATTGAGAGCACTGAGCTGTGAAGACCCCACGCGATGCTCTCCTCCTACCCGGATGCAGTGGCAGTAAGGAGCCCTGGCCATGACCAAAATCTCAGAACTCCAGGATGGGCATCACCAGGGCTCACTGCACGACTCTCCAGTCAGGAGGGCTTCTCTTCACCCATGCTGGCACACAAGGACAACAAAGAATTAAAGATTACACTAAAAAGACTGGAAAGATCTACTGCAGGGGAAAGCACCACGTGCCTCTGCAGCAGATGGTCCGAGCAGGTTGGGGCAACACCTCCACTGAAGGGATGTTTAAAACCAGATCAGACAATCACAAGAGAGCAGAGAGACCACCAATCCTTGCTTTCTGAGGTTTCTTCTTCTTGCCTACTCCTAAATGTGGGCTCTCACATCTACTCCGTGGCCTCAGAGGGGCTAGATACGGCCCCCTGGGAATCTCTCAGGTTTTCGGTCAACCACTGCTGACATAAATGCATTGGATCTGTTTTCTGCTTGTGGGAAACTACTTCTCTGTCCCCAGCATGGCAGAAGGGTGCAAGGGGTTTTGAGAAGTAGCAAGTGTTACTTGATTTCCTTCAGTGCTTCCAATTCCACCCACTGCTGTAGCACCCAAGTTATTTGGCAAGCAAGGTAACTCCCGTAGCTTGACCTGGAACAGTGAAAGGCGAATGCTTGTTGATCAGCACCACAGTAACTCAAGAAACTCTTGGGAAGGAGATTGAAAAGGCACAGGTGTTTACAATGTAGAACACTGACCCTCCCTCAAAAAAGAAAGTTCAGTTCATTTACTCAACTTTTATTTCACCTCTTATTTTATATAAGACGTGAAATAAAAATATATTTTATTCACCTTCAAACATCCTTGGAGATATATGAACTTAGAATCATAGAATCATTTAGGTTGGAAAAGACCTTTAAGATCATCAAGTCCAACTCTTAACCTAGCACTGCCAAGTCCACCACTAAACCATGTCCCTAAGCACCACATCTACGTGTCTTTTAAATACCTCCAGGGATGGTGACTCAACCATTTCCCTGGGCAGCCTGTTCCAACACTTGACAACCCTTTCAGTAAAGAAATTTCTCCTAGTATCCAATCTAAACCTCCCCTGGTGCGACTTGAGGCCATTTCCTCTTGTCCTATTGCTTGTTACTTGGCAGAAGAGACCAACACCCACCTCGCTGCAACCTCCTTCCAGGTAGTTGTAGAGAGCGATAAGGTCTCCCCTCAGCCTCCTCTTCTCCAGGCTAAACAACCCCAGTTCCCTCAGCCGCTCCTCACAGGACTTGTGCTCTAGACCCTTCACCAGCTTCGTTGCCCTTCTCTGGACACACTCCAGCACCTCAATGTCTTTCTTGTAGTGAAGGGCCCAAAACTGAACACAGTACTCAAGGTGTGGCCTCACCAGTGCCGAGTACAGGGGGACAATCACTTCCCTGGTCCTGCTGGCCACACTATTTCTGATACAAGCCAGGATGCTATTGGCCTTCTGGGCCACCTGGGCACACTGCCGGCTCATATTCAGCTGGCTGTCAACCAACAGCCCCAGGTCTTTTTCCTCTGGGCAGCTTTCCAGCCACTCATCCCCAAGCCTGTCGCGTTGCATGGGGTTGTTGTGATCCAAGTGCAGGACCCAGCACTTGGCCTTGTTGAACCTCATACAGTTAGCCTCGGCTCATTGATCCAGCCTGGCCAGATCCCTCTGTAGGACCTTCCTACCTTCAGGCAGATCAACAATCCCGCCCAACTTGGTGTCATCTGCAAACTTACTGAAGGTGCACTCAATCCCCTTGTCCAGATCATTGATAAAGATATGAAACAGAACTGCCCCCAACACTGGGCCCTGGGGAACACCACCTGCGACTGGCCACCAAATGAATTTAACTCCATTCACCACAACTCTTTGGGCCCGGCCATCCAGCCAGTTTTTTACCCAGTGAAGTGTACACCTGTCCAAGCCATGAGCAGCCAGTTTCTCCAGGAGAATGCTGTGGGAAACAGTGTCAAAGGCTTTACTAAAGTCCAGGTAGACAACATCCACAGCCTTTCCCTCATCCACTTAAGCCGGTCACCTTGTCATAGAAGGAGATCAGGTTAGTCAAGCAGGACCTGCCTTTCATAAACCCATGCTGACTGGGCCTGATCACCTAGTTATCCTGTATGTGCTGCGTGACGGCACTCAAGATGATCTGCTCATAAGCTGCCCCAGCACTGAGGTCAGACTGACAGGCCTGTCATTCCCCAGATCCTCCTTCCAGCCCTTCTTGTAGATGGGCGTCACATTTGCTAACCTGCAGGCAACTGGGACCTCCCCATGTAGCCAGGACTGCTGATAGATGATTGAAAGTGGCTCGGTGAGCACCTCCACCAGCTCCCTCGGTACCTGTGGGTGGACCCCATCTGGCCCCACAGACTTGTGTGTGTCTAAGTAGTATAGCAGGTTGCTAACCATTTCCCCTTGGATTATGGGGGCTTCATTCTGCTCCTCATCCCTGTCTTCCAGCTCAGGGGGCTGGGTACCCAGAGAGCAACTGGTCTTACTATTAAAGACTGAGGCAAAGAAGGCATCTGGCAGTAGCCAGATTTAGGTCTAGCTGGGCTTTGGCTCTTCTAATTTTCTCCCTGCATAACCTCACGACATCCTTGTAGTCCTCCTGAATTGCCTGCCCCTTCCTCCAAAGGTCATAAACTCTCCTTTTTTTCCTGAGTCCCAGGCAAAGCTCTCTGCTCAGCCAGGCCGGTCTTCTTCCCCACTGGCTGGTCTTTCAGCACATGGGGACAGCCTGTTCCTATGCCTTTAAGATTTCCTTCTTAAAGAACGTCCAGCCTTCCTGGACACCTTTGCCCTTCAGGACTGCCTCTCAAGGGACTCTATCAACAGGCTCCTAAACAGGCCAAAGTCTGCCCTGAGGAAGTCCAAGGTAACAGTTCTGCTGACCCCCCTCCTTACTTCTCCAAGAATCAAAAACTGTATCATTTCATGATTGCTATGCCAAAGACAGCCTCCAACCATCACATCACCCACAGGTCCTTCTCTCTTCGCAAACAACAGGTCCAGCAGGGCACCCTCCCCTGTTGGGTCACTCACCAGCTCTGCCAGGAAG